>CAJGYO010000688.1:0-144552 GCA_904845875.1 Miscanthus lutarioriparius
GAGAAAAATATCCCAACTATATGCGAAGTCGCCTTGATGCATGTAGTCGAGACGTAAAGTCCCCGAGCCGTGGTGGGAGAGTGGTCGAGGCGCCCCGAGCACTGTGTCGAGGAGCGAGCGACGAAGTCCCCGAGCCGTGGTCGAGGAGAGTGGTCGAGGCGTCCCGAGCACAAAGTTGAGGAGCGAGCGCACGAAGTCCCCGAGCCGTGGTCGGAGAGTGGTCTGGCGAGTCCCGAGCACAAGCGTGGTCTGCCGAGTCCCCGAGCACGAGCGTGGTCCGCCAGAGTCCTCGAGCACCGTAGTGGTCTTGGCGAACCTCGAAGCATGAGCTCGTGACCGAACTATGTTCCTGAAAAAATAAACACGGAGAGCGGTAGTACATGATGATGTAATTTAAATATATTGACCTCTCAGAGGAGGTGAACTAAACACTTGGTGTTGGGTTGGCGATGAATTATACTTGGTGTAATATTGAAAAATAACATTAGCTGTTTTTAGCCCTTTTATTATGTAGCGGTGTAGCACGATGTATTAACCTGTCACTCAAGAATGCGCTAGCCCTGGGCTGACCAACATCTCGTGAAGCGAGGTGCGGAACGCCGCCGCGTAGCGTAGAGTGCCAGATGTTACGAGGAGCGATCGCCGACTACCCGTAAGCGCAGAGGGCGGACTCTCATGCAGCAGCGTGGGGTGGAGCCGAGAGCAAAGTGCGGCTGCAGGATTCTCAAGCGAGGAAGGAAAACGATCGGCGAACCGTTAAAAACTTATACATGTTTTGGATTGTATGTATGGAGAAAATTGACGCGGGCGCACCCTAAGGGTGGTCGGCGGAGGTGTATGATGATCGAAGAAATTTTCAATTAAAAATAATACTTAGCTTTATTGACGACCGGAGGGTGTAGTCGGCGTGTTGCGATGTTCGAGAGATGGCTTGACGTGTCGTTGGCGAAGAAGTTGTCCGGTCCTCGAGCTTTTCGACCTGTCGTCATGATTGTGGTCGCGATTGTCGTAGCGCCATTCTTCGCGGCGATCATAATTGCGACGTAGTCTTGTGGTCGAGGTGGTCGGAGCTCGGCGGAGCTGCTCGGGACGTGGTCAACGTGGTCGCGATCGACGTGGTCGGAGCTCGGCGGAGCTGCTCGGGACGTGGTCGCGGTCGACGTGGTCGGAGCTCGGTGGAGCTGCTCGGGATGTGGTCTGGTGGTCGGGTGGTCGACGTGGTCCGTGGTCGGCTCGTCATGGCTCGCTGGATGGCTCAACGCGGTTCACTTAGTGGCTCGGTCGGTGGCTTGACGTGGCTCGGTGATGGCTCGATGCAGTCGGATGCCAAAAATGCGATATGTACGTGCGCCTTGCACGGCTCAGGCACATGCACGTGCATGCAGGCCTAATTTGCATGTTAGCTTGCATGGCTTTTGGTCTTGCTTGCGTCATCTTCATGGTGCTGTACATCGTACGTCCTCGTTGTTTGCCTGGTGATTGCGATGGTCTGATAATATGATAATCTGCTGCTCTGGATGATCCAATCTTGGCTCGTGCGGGTGACTTGTAGCATCCGCATAGCCTGTATAGGCCGTATTGGCGGATTTCTAATTGGAGCGAATCTTCATGATCGTGTCGCTCGTGCTTGTAAGATGTAAGCATACATACAAGAAGCCAAGATTGGTTCGGCTTGCATGTTGCTGCACGTCTTCATGTTGTCAGATTGACTTCTTGATTGCTGAGAGACGGAAAAGGTGACGTTGCAGATCAGCTCGCCCTCTAGCTCTGCGTGATGTCTTAGATTGGATCTGAAACATGCTGCAACGGCTGAAATCGTCGTGCCTTTCCACGCCGAGTCACTCTGATCTCAACAAAACCCAAGGGGCCTCGACAAGGATCGCTTGGTGTTGTCGTGCTACTTGTGTGTTGCTGCCGTGAATTCACGGCGAGTTGCGCCGTGACGTCGTGTCGTCACCATGACGTCGTGCCGCCACGGATGATGTTGATCTTGAGATACGCCATCTGATTCACCAAAGGATCAGCACGCACACCCCCTACCTAGCACGCCACTGTCGACGAAATATGGTCGGCAGTCCACCGAGGGGGGTGCCCGTGGTGGTAGATTGTCGGTAGACGGTACGTGTAATCAGGAACCAAATGGTGACACAAGGCGCAGAGACAGCGATTTAGACAGGTTCGGGCCGTCTGGTCGACGTAATACCCTACGTGTCCTGTGTCTTTGGTGTATTGTATTGAGATGTATACAGATTAACCTGTCCTCTAGGGGACCCTTATCTCTCGTTATATACTCCGAAGAGACAAGGTTACAGTGTTATCCTAAACGCTAAATGGTAAACAGTCGGTCACTAAACCGTTTAGCCCATTATTCGGGCAAAACGGGTGTTTAAACGGGAAAAACGGCCGTTTAAACGGTCAAAACAACCGATTAAACGAAAACGATGTACCACCGTGTAGCGTTTAAACGGTGTGTAAACGGGCTACACGGCCGTTTAGGCGAACAGTGCAAGGTTACAAGTAAAGTATCCAATTTGGTACTATTACAATATCTAGTACAACTTGTAATCTTGATGTACACGCCTTGATCTTACGAGCCGGGCCACCTCGGATGGTGCGTCCCATGTACCATCTTGTGGTACCCGGGGGTATGTCCCCCACAGTCATGTTGTCATCGATCACCAAAAAGGGGAAGATTGTAAGAAAAATGGACACTTGGTCCATTTAGTTTGAATTTTGGTGTTTAATGATCAACATGACCGAATTGGACTAATGAACTTGCAAGTGTTTATTTTGTAGTCCAATAGGGTGCAAACGTGACTTGGACGAAGGCGACGGTGTGATCCGGATGATCAACACCTCAAGCAAGGCATTAGAAGCACAATGGAAGACCCATAAAATCAAGAAAAGTCCAAGCATGAAGGATGGAACCAAGCCCGGACAAAGGATCGCGAAGAGACGGAGCAAGTCAAGTGCTCCGAACCCTGGTGATAGGGGGTCCGGACCATCGGCTCCCGATCCGGTTGCCAAACCCTATTCTAGGGTGATCCAGACCCGTGAATAGTGGGCGGTCCGGACCATCAGCCACCTCAGTCTGGAGATCAACAGAGAGGTTCCAGAGGCACTTGAACCGTCCAAACTCAGTCCGGACCGAGGATCCGGACCATTGGAGGTCCGGTCCGGAGGCTTGGCCCCACCGGTCAGCCTCTTAGGAGCACGTAATGGTCGATTCCAACTGTCGATGTCAGTGACCGTTGGAGGGGGTCCGAACCCAGGCACATTGGTCTGGACCACCTGAGCCCAGGGTCCGAAAGGTGGCAGAGTTGCCCACCAAGTGACCCAACGGCGCTATTTGGTTGGGGACCAATAAATACCGCATGGCCAACCAAATTGGTTGAGTTAGAGCTTGAGGAAGTGCCATACACATTGAGACACATATTTAGGTGCTCTAGCCACTAAAGTGCTTAGTGACATATTTGGTGATTAGCATAGGTGCTTTGCGAAGTGCTTAGGTTAGTTAGACCACCGCTTTGCGCTTTCTCTAGGTGTTAGGCCTAGTGTTTAGTGAGGTTTACACACCTCCTACCACTCGGTGCTTGCGCGCACCATTGTTGTACATCGGAGGGGCTTGTAGTCTTGTGAGACCACACCAACTGTATTTGGGGTATGGCCACCACCGTGTACGGAGGGAACAAGGCCCGTAGCGTTTCGGCCGAAAGCTTGATAGTGAAGACGGCGGGGAGCATCCGGGAGAGGCTTGCCGGAAAGCACGTCGGAGACCCACTTGCACGTAGGAAAGGCCCAAGGCTATCTACAGAGTTACCCGACCATGAGCTTGGCCCTTGCGAGAGGCTCCAACGAGAACTAAGGAGAAGCTTGCGCGTTTCTTGATACCTCGGTAAAAGTACCGAAGTCGTCGACAGGAGTTTGCATATCTCTACCTTACTTTTTAGCTTCTGCATTTACATTGCAATCTTGGTTTGTGCTTTACTTTCCTAGCTTAGTGATAGGCTAGTTGATAGGTTTGGAACCTAAGTTGCATAACTTTTTTTGCAGTAGAGATAGCAACACACTAGCAAAACTGTAGTTGCACATTTAGATAATTTGTCTTTTGCATAGGTTTTGCTAAGGGTAGAAAAAGATACCATAGTTTAGAATTAGAGTTTTAAGTTGCCTAATTCAAAACACACCCCCCTCCCTCTTAGGTGTCACGGTCCATTTAGTTTCCAAGTAAAAAATGCACAAGTCAGCATCATCATCCATGAAACTCTTCATAAAGAATACCTGGTTTCCTTTTTTAGTCCCAGGGCGTTGGACCAGCAAGAAGCCGTGTTTGTATCCTCCAAGAGAAACACAGCATCTCCAATGTCACGAACAGTGCACCAACAAGCTTCTGTTGATGAGGAGAAATCCATCCTGTGCACCTCTATGGCACCAATGTTGTTTGGATCAAAATCAATGAAGCCAGTGGCGACTAAAAAGAGTTGATCGTCCGGTGACTCAACCAACCACGTCGCGCCTGAGGACAATCCTTTGGGGAGATGGAACGAAGGGACATTGAAATTATGGAACGTAGGCCGATTGTTGTGATTATTTGTCGTGGAAGTAGTGCGGATGAGAAATCTATGACGCACATGCCTGCCGAATTTGTGAAGTATAGATTTTCTCTTGGATGGAAACCATGGAGTGGATGATATCCTTGATAGGACGACGACGGCAATGGAGGCGTGCCTTTTTCCTTTGGTGGCTTGGGTATAGAAGAAGGATCGCTACCGATGTTGTACGAGTAATGTCTCCAGCTGCGACTGCTGCTGTTGTCGCCACCACCGGCACAGCGTCAGCGCGAAGACGCGGTCGTCGCCGCCGCCGGCGCCCCGGGCCGCCGTGGCGAAGAGCGCCGGCGAGGACGACGCGTTGCGGGGCAGCGCGGCGGACACAGCCTCGAGGTTGACCTGGTACGTGCTGTTGGGCGAGTACCGGGCGCTGCTACCGCAGTACTGCCACGGCTGAGCCGCGGCGGGCGGCGAGGCCGAGAGGAGGACGACCGCGACGGCGACGGCGACGGCGACCACGGCCATGGCTTTCTTGGTTGGTGATTAGTGATTACTTGTCTTTGTCGATGGGCAGCATATCATTCAGACTGACTGGTCACTCCTGTCTCTATCATTTCATCTGGAAAATTTTAGCTCACGACTGCGGTCTGGATCGGGAAGCATCGGCTGAGAGGGAAAGCTGATGCGTGCGTCGTGTTACCTGTTTGTTGATGGGTGTCCAGGTCAAGTCGTCGAACACACGGAGGTCAAGTCTCGTAGGGGACCTATGTGGGGGCCTGGAGGATCGTTGCAAACGTTCCCATGAGCGCCATTCATGATCATGATTAATGCACAGCAGAAACAAGATACTACCTCCGTCCTAAAAACAGGGTCATTGTAGTTTTCTCCTAGAGAGAACTATTAATATCAATAATGTCAAATAGATGTACTAGAAAAAAAATATTTTTTATGAAGCCGAAAATATTAATACTCTTCTCTATAAACTTTTCCAATTAAACTTCGAATAGTTTGTACTTAAGATAAAAATATTTTTTTATGAAGCCGGAAAGTAGTATTGAATATGTCAGCAGAAAAGTGTTGAAAAAAAATGTAGACTATTTGAAGAGTTGGAGGTAGTAGTATTGAATAAGTTAGCAGAAAAGCACCTACTCACGGGAGTTGGAAGAAAGCATCCATCTCTTACTATTTGTAATTGTAAAAAAAAAATTATGAACATAGACACTCACGAACATCATGCATCGAACACCCGTACCTACAAGTATATATGTATGCATACCTTACCCTTATGAATGACGACTCCAATAAACTGGGCCCGTTGATCTTGATGAGGTTAAATGCCTAGTTATTTATAGGCATATCTTCTATCGCTGGAAAGATATTAGCCCAAAATTTGAGTGCCCGTGCATTTCGAATTTGGGACTTAAATCCTGATAGGTAGGTTGGTTCGTTCTACCACAAAGAGCCGAATTATGCAAGCTATATTTTTTTAGTGTTATTATTGGTACATTGTTGACCGAAAGCATCGAAAGAGAGAATAAAACCGATGTGCTCGGGTTAGCTATGGTCTCGATCGAGGTCAGTCTTCGTGGGGATCATCAGAGTTCATAAAGCAAAACACAAGAGGTCATGGGATATACGTTGTACTGGCGGGGCCCAGCACTCAGAAGGTGAACCCCACAGCTCAGCAGGCAGGCCCCACCCGCACCGAACAGATCGGAAGCGCCGAGGAAGCCACGGACGGGACGGATGCAGGAACCCGCAGCAGTGGACGGCACTGCCGCAGTGGTCCACACTGTGGACACTGAGGCCGGCGCAACCTCCTCCGCACGGGAGATGCAGCCGACCTCGGCCACCGTGGGCGCGGGCGCTAGAGACGAAGAAGGCTGAGAAGGTGCGCCGATGCACGTGTTCCACGCCTCCGACCTGCAGGATCCGCTCGCCCTGGGACACAAGGACCCGAGGCACTCCAGACCCTGCCATCTGCTTCCTTGTCTTGGTGCTGTAGGTGACCTTGTCGGCACTATTATGGAAGTTGTCACCGGCCATGCCTCTACCCTTGCTCGAACCGGAGCAAAGCGGCACCGTGCCACCCACACAACCAGGGAGCAGGGGAGGGAGAAGCACTGGAGGAGATAAGGGCTTTATTGAAGAGCTCACCTCGTCGGGTTGGAAGAGACCCCCGCCGCCACCACGACCGCGAGCATTCCGCCCACCTCCAAGACGACGGAGATGAGGAGGATAGAGGTCCTCAGAACACCCATGGAGGGGCCTTATTCCACAAGGGGACTTTACAAGGAGGGGAAAAGGGGGAAGGGGAAGGGGGGACCGGCCCACCTACCCTGTTGCCGGCGAGCTCACCGGGAAGAGGGCAGGGGGCGGTGGCGGAACTCTCACTCGGAGGCTCTCCCACTCAGGGACTCTCGGGCCTAGTACAGTACTAGGCTGGGCTCAAATCGCTCAATCAATTGCGTTTAAAACATTGGAAGCCACAAACATGAATAGCTAGGAGTACTTTTAGTGGACGGTTCTTACTTCTTGCAAACACCATAAAATTTCTCAAAGATCAAAATGGAAAAGACAAAATAAGATACAAAGAGTTTCATGGGCTGTAATAGCCTGGCTGGCCCTGTGCTGCGGCTTGGTCCTCCAGACTATATGAAGTTTCAATTCCCACGGCAAAGACGAACATGAGGGTAAGTCAGTATAGGTTCATCACTAGGAGCCTTTGTATATATAAACTCATTGCTGATTGTTCCTTGCTAAGCTAAGTGTTGTAGATCAATGCATACTTTGCTTCCTCAACAGTACGGGCCTGTTTGGCTCTAGATCTGAGGTCAAAGTTGGAGTTTTTAGGATTAAATAAAGAATTTAAACATTCTTATTAATTCCATAATAAGAATAAAATTACTCAACTAAATATCCTGTGGCTCCACAACTCCAATTCCACAGATTTCCATCTCTCTCTCACACACACACACGTACACACACATATATGTAGACACAGGTAGCTCCAAGAAATCCACAGATTTTTGGAATGTAGAGCTCTACTAAACATGGCCTTAGTGACACTCTCTAGTTGAATAAAGCCATCAAAAGAACTTTTTTTTTATGAGTGAAGCCATCAAAAGATGAGGCCGAATGAATGAGAGCACCAATAGCGTTGAACCATGAGGAGGTGAGCTCCATGCAGGGAAATAGACGGAAAGACAAAGGAGCAGTAAACAAAAACTAAACACGAGACAAAGCTAGAAGATGGTGAAAGCCCTTGGATGCCCTTTGATTCTCAAGGTTTGAACTCTGTTAGGCCCAGTTTGGTTTGGGGTGACTAAAGATTGGAAGGTGGGTTTGGGAGTTATTGGAGATGAGTTTTTTTTAATCATGTCAAAATTCATGGATTTGGAGACTTTTTTGTGTACTCTTGGAGATGCTCTAAAAACAAAGAAAAATGTCTAGCGAGAACCGCTAGTTATTTCACTACAGGAAACCGGGGCTTTGCCCAGTGCTCAAATCTTTACCGAGTGCCAAATATCGGGCACTCGGCAAATGCCACCTTTGCCGAGTGCCGCACTCGGCGAAACTTGGCACTCGGCAAAAAAGTTGGTGGCAAAAAACAAAAAAAAATTATTTTGCCGAGTGCCAAGGTTTGGCACTCGGCAAAGTGAATATTTTGCCGAGTGCTAACCCTAGGCACTCGGCAAAGCCACGACAGGATTTTTTTTAAATTTTTTATTTCGCCGAGTGCCAGATCAGGGGCACTCGGCAAAATACTTTCTTTGCCGAGTGCCCCAGATCTGGCACTCGGCAAAGAGGTTTGAAATATAAAAAAAATGGACACACGCACACACACCACGCACAAACCACACACGCACACACACACACACACGCCCTTTCACAGCAGGCCATTGAAACTTGCCACGCCGCCCTTGACTCACACACCCCGGCCTCCCAGCTCCCACCCCACACTCACATCTCAGGCCCTTGGCTACTTGGCGCCAGCAGAGGGAAGGAGGAGGAGGTAGGAGGAAGAGGAGGAAGGAAAGGAGGAAGGAGAAGAAGGGGAGGTGGAAGAAGAAGAAAGAGAAGGGAGGAGGAGGAGGAGAGGAAGGAGAAGGAGGCAGGGGTGAAGAGAGGAGGAGGGGAGGAGAGAAGGAGAAGGGGAGAAGAGGAGAAGAGGAGAAGAGAGGAGAAGAAAGGTGCCGCCTCGGTTCGACGACCCTCACGCCCAGTGGCAGTCCGTCCCGTTGTCGTCGGCTGCCCTCCTTCGTGCATTCTCATTGACAAGGTATGCCCTAATGTTAGTATTAGTTAGTAAGTAGTAGTGTTAGTAGTAGTAGTTAATTAGTAGTGTTAGTATTAGTTAGTAAGTCATAGTGATGTGAGTAGTTGTAGTTGTTGTTCATAGTTTTAGTGTTAGTAGTAGTTATTGTTGTATGTATGTGGTTGATGGCCTTCGTGCCTATGTTTGGTATACATGTGGTTGTTGGCCTTCGTGCCAATGTTTTCTGTAGGTTTTGGGAACCTCTCCGTGCAAGGGAGGTGCTACCGAAATTTTCAATGGAGTCTAACCATTTGCCTTTTCTTTGCGGGACGAGGACCGTTGGGAGGCACTTTCGGTGACGATCGATCGTTAAATTCGGTGTTATGTTCTGCTCGCATTGCGCGTCGCCTAGCCACTGCAGAAGCGACTTGCCACCGCCCCCACTAGCCCCGACCTCACCGACACCCTAGGTATAACCCATCTTCCATACTTGTATCTCGTGTAACCCCAGTTAGGCGTCTCCGTCCGAAAGAGATACGGTCATTGGTATGCGAGATCTTTGCATACCAAATTCGCATCTGTTCGGATTGTCCACGTTTTTGATTAGCTCGCGGATGCGTAGATGGGTTGTTTCAGGGTGGCCCGCTCTGTCAAGAGACGAGTTTAAACCACCTCCTCGTTGTTCTCCGATACACAATCTCCCTCCCCAGACGTGTATCGGGGGAGAACAGTGGGAGGTCTTCGTAAAATTCTGTCTTGGATAGGAGCGGACATGGAAGCCAACCTCATCTACGCATCCTCGGTGGGATTAGGACCTATCCTTCACCTATTAGATGTATAGTAGGAACGTCTTGTGGATTTACCTGCAGTTTTTATTACTCGCTTACATATGCATGTGCCAGAGGATGGATAACCGTGAGTGGATGTACACGGGCCACGCAAGTATGACCCCAGAATGGATGACCAAGACCAATGCTTTCTCGAGCATGCATTTGGCGAAGGCTGCTAAAGGGTCAGCCCGGATGTCGTGGTCCGTGTAGCGAGATGTGGCAACAAGAAAAGAAAAATTAAGAGGCTCGTGGGGGAAGATCTTATCAAGTATGGATTCATGGCAAACTATACCCGTTGGATCCACCATGGTGAAGCCGATCGTATTAGAGAGGAGGTGGTGAGACAGCGTCTCGAGGATTATGATGGAGATGGCGGGGTAGCAGACTGGATGGATGACATTCAGCAGGCACGGTTCGGTGAAGGATTGGAGGAGAAGCGGAGGAAAGCGCAAAGGCGTTCTATGATATGTTGTCTTCAACAGAGAAGCCCCTTGCAAAAAAGACAACGGTATCGCATTTGGATGCAATTGGACGCATCATGGGGTTGAAGTCGCAGATTTAGCATGAGTCGGGACAACTTCGATGGTATGTTGGCGTTTTTGGATCCCCGCTTTCAAGGATCACACATCCGCCAAAGAACTTGTAACGAAGTCACGAAACTTCTTCATGCACTTAAGATGCCGTGTATGAGCAGATCCATGCTTGTCCGAATGGATGCGTCCTTTTTAGGAAAGATCACGAGGGAGCGACGACTTGTCCAAAGTGCAAATCCTCTAGGTACCGGAGGTCGACACTAGTGATGGCAAGAAGGAACAATTTGAGTATCCTCACGAAGGTCCCACGGTACCTTCCTTTCATACCGAGGATCCAACGGTTGTACATGATAGAGGAGTCCGTGAAACTGATGACATGGCACAAAAATAGCAAAAGCTACAATCCGGACAAGATGGTACACCCATCAGATGGCGACGCCTGGACCCATTTCGATGGCATACATCGTGTTAAAGCTGAGGAGGCTCGCAATGTACGTGTAGCGTTGGCAACAGATAGGTTCAACCCGTATGGATTGTCCGCGCCCCATACACTTGTTGGCCCATGTTCATGATACTTTGTATTTGCGGGCACTCGACAAAATGCCAAAGCGGAAGGCAGCCCCGGACCTGCAACTCGCTCTACGCGAGGACGACTCAGGAGGCGGAGGTGGAGGCGGAGGCGGAGGCGGAGGCGGAGGCGAGGAGGTGTCCGGCCCGCCGCCCCCGCGGCCGTCCGAGGAGGGTGGTGCAGTCATCTGCCGTCCCCCACCCGAGGAGGACCGGACGACGACCACCGACAGCGAGGACCAGCGGTGGCCCCCTGCACGGGAGGGGTGATACTTCCTCACGGGGGTGGCGGGGTGACACTTCCTGGGGGTGGGGTGGGGGTTCCACTTGAGCACCTCATCGGTACCGTGCATTGCGCGTGGGTCCTCACGGCTCCCGGCGTGACCGATCCTGTTCAGAGGAGGCGGTGATTGATTCGTCCCAAGGGCGACAAGTAAGTATCCATTCAATTTGCATCTCTTCTTGTTCATATGCTGAAAACCGAACTGTGGACTAACAATTCTTCTTACTGACTCCTATAGGAACTAGGAACTTGTGTCTGGGGGCGATCATCGGCAGTGCAATGGGATCCTCGGCGGCCTGATCCGCCTGCACTACCCTGGTTTGGTCACCCACGCCCAGGTTGAGTCGCCTCCCTGGACGTGGGACCACTTCAACTCCACCCTGGACGCCGTGTACGGCACCGTACAGGAGCGGATCAGGCGTGAGTTCTGGGTGAGTCTACATCACACTACATTGCTCAATACTATGAATTCATTAGACGTTCTTGAAATAATGAAAGGACACATGATGTCTGTATGTAGGACTTCTTCACGCTGGAGGAGGGGAATGACCCCGCCTGGGTGACAAAGGTGCAGGACAGGGCATGCAGGGGCCGAGTCACGGACCTGTACTACGAGGCGAGGCTGCAATGCCACATCAACCACTCGTGCGACGTCCTTCGTCGGTACACGGGGAAGAGCGAGGCCAGGACCATGACACTCACCAGGGAGCAGTACCTCGTAGTAAGTTATAAAACATTATTACTGACTCATTCCATGAAGAATAGGTAGCCTTCATTTTATATTCTAACATTTCTAATACTTGATGGCATGCAGATGTGTCCTTCTTGGTGCGCCACCCACAGAGACTGTTGGGCGGCCATCGTGGACAAGTGGGTCTCCGATGAGTGGAGGGAGAGGCACGCCCTCCGTTGGGAGTGCCGCTGCTGCAGATGGGTGGGCCGGCGCACCACCAAGGCAACGGCCTCTCGGTTCAGACGCCTGAGTTCGGGTACACGCTTACGCACTTATTTATTTATTTGTTCTAACGCTCAATTCTCATTACTTCTAATCGTTTTTGTGTTTTCCTCGCAGTCCCAGCGCGCATGATGGCCAGGAATGCAACGAGTTCATGGCGACGCCATGGCACACAAAGGGCAAGCGATAGCCGGACACACCGTCTACAACCCGGAGGACGGGGCGAGGCGTCAAAGAACACGAGCGTCCACAAAGAAGCTCCCGACCACGCCTCGGCGGCCATGAGCGGCGGCATGGGGAGGACTTGACCCCGCCACCCAGCCCCTTGATAATCGACCTCGTGATGAGGCTCGGAGGAGGGAAGCAAGACGGCCGGTCTTTGGATGGCCTCCAACATGGTCGACTCGACCTCTGCCCAACCTCGCCCAGATCCGAGCACATTGAGCACGAGCTCCTCCGTCCCCATTCGACCTTGGCGGCGAGCAGCACACCTGCAGCAGATGGCGGCACTCCAGTTAGTTCTATTTCATTCGCTGCTCATTACTTTTACACATGTACCTTGCATTTGCATTGTTTAAACGTTGGTGATTGAATATTGCAGGCCACTTTGGAGAGGATGGAGGCCAAGAGGGAGGCCGAGAGGGTCGAGAGGGAGAGGGAGAGGGCCCAGAGGGAGGCCGAGAGGGCCGAGTGGGAGGTCCTGAGGGCCCAGAGGGCGGCCGAGGTGCAAAGGATGCAGGACATGTTCTCATTCATGTCGAGCCTCGGCACCACTCTCCCAGGTGTGGTGGTGCCCCAGTCGCTGCTCGCTCCAGTTGTGCCTCCTACTCCTCTGGCTCTAGGCACTCCGGTGAGTATATATATATGGTTGCTCAAGTCCTTTAGCTTGTGTAGATACTAATGAATTCAATTCTCCTTTGTGCATCAACAGTCGTCGGGTTCGAACCCGACTCCTTCGCCTCAGCACACACACCCCGGCTGGACAGGTCCACCACCGCACGGAGGTGCCCCTTCAGGCTCCCATTGGGATCAGTGGCAGTAGGTGGTGCCCCTTCATGTTTCATTGACTTTTCTTGATCTAGGACTTATGTTGGATGAAGACTTCTTAGATGTTGTCATGGATTTGCACATTGGATGTACGTGTGATGGATTATGCAGGAGGATGTGCTTGTGATGGATGTTGGATGTGCTTGTGATGTATTATGGATGTATGTGATGAATTATGTATGCGTTTTGTGTGATGCTAAATGCACGTGTGTCTGTCTCATGTATTATATATGAGTTTTTGCGTGTTTGCTTTTCAAGGAAAGCAACAAACAAAAAATAGCAGATTTCCCAAACTTTGCCGAAAGTGCCAACACTGGGCAAAGAAGTCTTTGCCGAGTGCTGTGGGTGTGGCACTTTCGGCAAAGCCGGGAAAAATGCTGCAAAAACATCACTTCCCAGTTTTTGCCGAGTGCCTGACTGGCACTCGGCAAAGAGGTCAATTTTGCCGAGTGCGGTGGTACCACTCGGCAAAGACTATTTTTAAAAAGATTTTTTAAAAAATGGTTTCTTTGCGAAGTCTTTGAGCCACGGCTCTCGGCAAAAATTCAAATTTTGCCGAGTGCGGTCCCTAGGCACTCGGCAAAGCCAGCCGTCAAATGTTGACGGCGGTTATTTTTTTTTGCCGAAAGTGCGGGCTTGGCACTTCGGCAAAGACTTTGCCGAGTGTCGATTTTGGCACTTTCGGCAAAGAAATTTTTGCCGATAAAATCTTTGCCGAGAGACCTTTGCCGAGTGCGGCACTCGGCAAAGCCTTTGTCGAGTGCTTGGCTGGCTTTGCCGAGTGCCCCCAGCACTCGGCAAAGAGGGCGTCTGCAGTGGTGTTTGGCATATTGCCGGCCGGGCACATATATAATTAAGATGCGTGAGTTGCTCAGTCGTGCATACATCACAATTCACGCAACATTTCACGAAGCAAAATACACGGTGCTCATTGCACATCAATAAACCGGTCGCTCTGATGGTTTCAGAGGAGGATGAGGGCCGCAGCAGCAGTGGTATTTGCCGTCGTTCACCTTGCATGTGGCCCCATGAGCGTTGTCCCCTAGGTAGCCGCACAGCTGCTCGCAATCGTAGTCTGTGCAGTACTGGACTCGGGCGCACGGCTGTTTCAGCGCCTTCACTTCGTCCGCCGGGGAAGCCGTCGCCACAGCGAGGAGAGCCATCAGCAACGGCGTGGCGACGACGACAAAGACAACGAGAGTCTTCTTCTTCGAGCATGCAGCGACATGATCATGTCGATGCTGATATGGGCGTCTTGATGCTCCGCCTTCAATTCGATTTGGGGGTGCTTTGCATTGGTTATGTAGATGGTAAAAAAACTAGACCTGCGAGGGTACGACCACTCCCAGGCATTGCATTAAGAAGAAGACCTTCTCACACAGGCCCAGAAAACCCCCGAATCTCTGCCCCACCCTTACATAGTGGCACCGTCGCCTTGTGAGAACGGGTCGGTCCTTAGACCTGTGCTTTGGCGTGGGATAGACGAGGGGATTTTTTTAACCCCAGCCTGAAATTCGCTCACACGGGGAGTCAAACCCAGGACCTGAGAAGTGCTGTCGGGACGCTCTAACCAGTTGGACTAGATGCCCTTTGGCGGTTATGTAGACGGTAGCCAGGAGCAAATTGATGAACAATCAGTTCCTGCCATTTATATTTCCTCCTATGATATTGATATCACCAGCAGTAATTGAACGATTCAGGAATAGCCGTGGAGGACTATGTTCTTTCATATATGAAATTTCTAAGAATCCTGGTTGGGATACCACAGGGGAGTACCATCTCATCGGTCCTTACGAACTTATGAACAGCTTTCATCTTGTACGGCTCCTAAGTGATAAAAGAAAGAAGAATTCGTCTTCTTTCTTTTTTTATTACCTTCTTCGCGTATGTATAAGACCGAATCCATTCTTTTTCGAAATTGGATGAATTCTTCTGAGTTGGCTTCGGGGTCCGCCTCTGAGAGTTGGCAGACTTCCTAATAATCATACATTTTATTTATCGTACATCTTACCGCCAATAGTGAACCATTAAGGATCTCATCCCGCGCATATTCTACATTATAGCCTGCAACTGATTCAGCTTCCATTTTTAATGAGGAATTGACAATTGTTCTTCTTTTTTTACTTTATAGAGAGAGTGTGCAAGCGAGACGAGACCCCATCCAAACCAAATCCGCCACTCGTTCCATTTCTCTGGAATCCATAGAGAGAAGATCCTCCAGCAGCAGGTACAAGGCTGTTACACTTATTTTCGGAGTTCCGATCGGTTGTTTTGTTGACAAGGAAGGGCAAATTGCTTAAAAATAGAATTTCGGAATAAACAAGGATCAAGTCCATTTCCAAACAAAGCAAGCGGGTCATTGCCTCGACTATGACAGCATCCAAAGCGCCTATAGGCCAGTGTTTTGAATGCAAGGGTAGAGTCTCAATAGAAGTATCGCCTTTTTTAGATAGACTAGAGGCTCCGTATCATGACAACAATCTTCGTATAGAAAAGTATATCTTTAGGTGTATTTATTGCCTCCTAGGATATCATTATTTATTTGGCAAAATTGCAAAACCCCACCCATAAGTCATGTGGAATTTGAGATTGCCCCTATAAGACATTTTGTTGCAAATTGCCAACCCCCCCCCCCCACACACACTCACACACACTTTTTGGTTGCAAAAACCACCCCACTACATGAAAACTCAGCAGATTTCACCCGTTATCGCCATTGTAGGGTTGTTGATATGGTCTATATTGAAGTCATATACTTCTACAAGTGTAATCTCGATTTTTTTTTGCAGTCTCCACCAAAAAATTATCGACGAAAGTGTAAGCATGATCACACTAATTTCCACTCTCTATACTTATTTTTTTCATCGTAGTGCAATGAACAAACATAATTCAAATAACTAAGCAAGGTTGACTTACTTATATTGGCTTCTAATGGCTATATGTTCGCAAAAACATACGAAAACAATTCAGCACATGTGTAGTGGGGTGGTCTTTACAACAAAAAGGTATAGGGGGTGGGGATTTGCAACAAAACGTCTTATGGGGGGCAATCTCAAACTCCAGGTGACTTATGGGTCTTAGCAATTTTGCTCGTAAATATTAATGGAATATTGAAATAAGTGTCACAAATGTTACTATTTGATATGGGCATCTTGATGCTCCGCTTTCATTATTTTGATTTGTGGGTGCTTAGCGCCCAAATTCTTCATCCATCATCATCACAAATCTCTTGGGTGTTTGTTTCTATAAGAAAAATGGACCCTTGTGGCATTTAGTTTGGATTTTGGTGTTTGATGATCAACATGACCGAATTGGACTAATGAATTTGCGAGTGTTTATTTTGTAGTCCAAATGGGTGCAAACGTGACTTGGAAGAAGGCGACGGTGTGATCCAGATGATCAACACCTCAAGCGAGGCATTAGAAGCACAATGGAAGACCCACAAAATCAAGCAAAGTCCAAGCATGAAGGATGGAACCAAACCCAGACAAAGGATCGCGAAGAGACGGAGCAGACGGAGCAAGTCAAGTGCTCCGGACCCTGGTGACAAGGGTCCGAACCATCGGCTCCCAGTCCGGTTGCCAAACCCTATTCCAAGGTGATCCGGACCCATGAACAGTGGGCAGTCCGGACCATCGACCACCTGAGTCCGGAGCTCAATAGAGAGGTTCCAGAGGCGCTTGAACCATCGGGGCTCAGTCTGGACCGAGGATCCAGACCATTGGAGGTCCGGTCAGCCTCTCAGGCGCTCGTAACGGCCGATTCCAACTGTCGATGTCAGTGACTGTTGGAGGGGGTCCGGACCTAGGCACAATGGTCCGGACCACCCGAGCCCAGGGTCAGGACGGTGGTAGAGTTGCCCACCAAGTGACCCAACGACTCTATTTGGTTGGGGGCCTATAAATACCCCCATGGCCGGCCAAATTGGTTGAGTTAAAGCTTGAGGAAGTGCCATACACATTGAGACACATATTTAGGTGCTCTATACACTAAAGTGCTTAGTGACATATTCGGTGATTAGCACAGGTGCTTTGCAAGTGCTTAGGTTAGTTAGACCACTGCTTTGCGCTTGCTCTAGGTGTTAGGCCTAGTATTTTGTGAGGTTTGCACACCTCTTACCACTCGGTGCTTGCGTGCACCACTGTTGTACATCGGATGGGCTTGTACTCTTGCGAGACCACACCAACTATGTTTGTGGCATGGCCACCACCGTGTACGGAGGGAACAAGGCCCGTGGCGTTTCGGCCGGAAGCTTGATAGTGAAGACGGCGGAGAGCATCTGGGAGAGGCTTGCCGGAAGGCACGTCGGAGACCCACTTCCACATGGGGAAGGCTCGAGGCTATCCACGGAGTTACCCGACCAGGAGCTTGGCCTTTGCGAGGGATTCCTTAAGAGGGGCTCCAATGAGGACCAGGGGGAAGCTCGTGCGCTTCTCGATACCTCGGTAAAAATACCGGAGTCGTCGATGGGAGTTTGCATATATCTACCTTACTTTTTAGCTTCCGCATTTACATTGCAATCTTGGTTTGTGCTTTACTTTCCTAGCTTAGTGATAGGCTAGTTGATAGGTTTGGAACCTAGGTTGCATAACTTTTTTGTAGAGAGATAGCAACATACTAGTAAAACCGTAGTTGCACATTTAGATAGTTTATCTTTTGCATAGGTTTTGCTAAGGGTAGAAAAGAGACCATAGTTTAGAGTTAGAGTTTTAAGTTGCCTAATTCATTCCCCCCCTCTTAGGCATCACGGTCCTTTCAATTGGTATCAGAGCCGATTTGCTCATCTTTGGACCTTTGGCTTCACCGCCGTTGAGCCGATGTTTTTGAGAGTGGGAAGGATGGATACCTCGAGGCCTCCGCACTTTGACAGCACTAACTTTTCCTAGTATAGTGCTAGAATGGCTTGCTACCTAGAAGCGGTTGATCTAGGTGTGTGGAGAGTCACTCGCGACGGGATAAAACCCCTTAAGAATCCCGAAAACCCAACCACGAGTGATGAAAAAGAGATTCATTTCAATGCTAGAGCTAAAAATTGCTTGTATGAATCTTTTAGCTTGGATGTCTTTAACCAAGTATTCACTTTACAAACGGCACATGAAATTTTGTTAAAATTACATGAGTTCCATGACGGCACAAGTAATGTCCATGAGCAAAAACATTGCCTAGCAAAGACAACCTATGATTCCTTTAAAATGAATGAAAATGAGCTTGTAAAGGACATGTATTCTCGTTTAAATCTAATTGTCAATGAGCTCAATTCCATAGGGTTGACAAATCTAGGTGATGCGGATATTGTGAGGAAGATCATCTCGGTGCTACCACATTCAAAATATGCAAGCATCATCACCATCCTTCACAACTTGGAGGACTTGAGCAACATGACCCCGGTCATCCTCATTGGCAAGCTTGTGGCATATGAGATGTCACGCAAGATGGGTCAATAAGAAGCCACTTCATCAAGCAAAGCCACCGCTCTCACATGTGATGAGCGAGAGAAGATGAAGGGCAAGAAAGTTGAGTCAAGCTCAAGCTCCTCAAGTGAAGATGAAAAAGATGAGGATGATGATGATGAAGAAGAAGAATCAAGTGATGATGATCAAGCCTCCACCTCCTCCAACTCCTCCATTGATGATGAAGAAACAATCAAGCTTATACAAGGAGTGGAGAAGTTGATCCGCAAGCTCAATGTTAAGGGTGTGCCCATCCAAATTGAAGATTGCATCTTCACCAATCAAAGAAGAGAGCAAAGAAAGAAAGGATGATATGGATATGACGAGAGGGCACTTTATGGAAGATTGTCCAACTAACAAGCCCACACCCAAGGACAAGACGAAGGCAAGAAAAGCAAAGCGCCAAGCCCTCACTTCAATCAAGACTTGGGATGATTCATCAAGTGAAGATGAAGCCCAACACAAGAGGCTCGGCCGCAAGCAATCATCATCAAGCACTTCACGTGTGTGCCTTATGGCACGAGGTAATTAAAGTTCTAGCTCAAGTGATAGTGATAGTGATGATGAGCTACCTTCTTATGATCAACTTGTGCAAGATAATCTTAAATATGCTAAGGTTTGCACTAGCCAACAAAAGAAAATAAATGAATTAAAGCAAAGGTAGATAGCTCACAACAGGCTTATAAAGTTTTGCTTGAACAATATGAAACTTTTGCTAATCTTAATGTTGAGCTATCCACTAAAATTGAGCAATTAATGGCTAGTGCTAGCACAAATGAATGCACAATCAATGATGAGAAACTAGTAAAGAAATATGAAAAATTAAAAGAAAAGTTAGTTAGCACACAAGATGCTTATAAATGTTTGCTTACCAAAATGGAAACCATGTGCAAACATTGTGATGAGCTAACAACTAAAGTTGCTAATCTTGAAGCCGTCGGTACAACCCCCACCGAGGGACCTAAAAATAAAAGTTCAATCTTTGACATGCCTAAAAAGGATGCCTCTACTTCTTGCATTGATTTATTGGACTCACCCCTTTGCAACCAAGTTCGTTTTGAGAATGTGTTTGTAGAAACATGCACATAAGAGGTTGCAATGGAGAATGAGCAACTTAAGCAAGAAGTAGCTCGCCTCACCAAAGACTTGACTCAAGTGGAAGGCATGACAGAGCAATCCCAACCTCATCAAGATAACACCATTAAGGGAGTGAAGAAGCTTGATGAGGGAGAAACCGTGGTTTGCTATGTGTGCCACAAGGAAGGCCACAAGTCCTATGAGTGCAAGGTAAAGAATGGGGGAGGAGCAAAGAAGAAAAAGAACAACAAAAAGTAAACAAGCAAGCTCTCCAACACCTACACCAACAAGGTGGACAAGAAGGCCTCCACACCATACTTGTTAAAGAAGAAGAAAAATGACAATGTGGTGGCCATCAAGGTGAACAAGCAAGTCAAGAATGGGGTCAAACGCTTTTGGGTGCCAAAGGAGATCGTTTCAAATATGAAGAGCACCAAAAATGTTTGGATCCCGAAAGGGAAGTGAGGAGTCCGTTTGGACTTTGGGGAATTTGGAGACTTGACAAAGGTTGGGTGATTTTCATGGGGTGCATCACATTGGATCATGTCATTGCCAAGTGGGTTAGTGAATACCATGGTTCCAAATTCCCCTTCCCATGTTAGGTAACTAGATTTAAATTCTTGCAAAGTTCAATTAGCATCTAGTTCCTTTCATGCCTAGGTTTGCATCTGCATGTTAAATTCATGTAATGCATACACTAGGAAATCATATGGTAGGGTTGCTCGGTATCACTCTTACCCTTGGAGCAAACCTACATGGTTTAAATTGCTTAGGAGCACGGCACATAGCTCTTTCTTCAATTGGTTTATCTTATATGTGCCAAAGTCCAAAGTGTAGATAACTTCCCTAAAATACCAACTTTGAGTGATGTTCACTTTGCATGTGACATTATCTTTTGGTATTTTGACCTCAAAAGTCCTTGTGCATGTCTCCTACAAGTAGTCTATGCTTGTATGCACACTTTTAGGGGGAGCTATTCTACAAGTTGAATGCTTTGAGACTAACACCTTTTTCAAGCTTATCATGTGTGTAGTAGTCTCATTGCAAGGAAAATGGAGTCCTCGGATATAAGCATCATGTTTTTAAATGCTTTCATTTGGTATCAATCAAATTGGTTTCTACATGTGGTATTTCTAAACCGATATCATTATGATAGTTTTCAATTTGGTATCTTTATGCTTTCTCCATGCATTATATAGATTAAACTCCCTTGTGCATTATTTTGCCGGTTATGCATATGCTTTACTTTACACCATATGTATGCATACACTTAGGGGGAGCTTAGTCTATGTAATGTGAGAGTCAAGTTTTGTGGTCAATTCCATTCCACATACAAAAGATCACAAAATTTGACACTCTCTTGTGCTACTAATGTCTTTCTTTTCGGCGTTTGATTCCAAAGGGGGAGAAGTTGTAGGACCAAAAGCAATCCCACCCCATAATAAACCAAATCCACAAATTTTTTGAGTGATTTTACAAATGGTACCAGGTCAAGTGGCTTTGGTTATGGGAAGATCAATGGGGGAGAACCTCATTTGGGAATGGTCCAAAATAGGGAGAAATGTGGATTATGGAGTTAGGGGGAGCATAAGTCCATAATACCACATGGGGACATTGGCTAGGGCAAGATAAATTGTAAAAGCATCTCTCATTTGATATCTTTTAGAATCATAAACACTTGCCTTTGCATTGCATCCTAGCAAGTAGATAGGTTTTCAATTCGGTATTTGTTATTATTTGCTTGTCTTGGTCGTGTTGTCATCAATCACCAAAAAGGGAGAGATTTTAGTGTTTGATGATCAATATGACCGAATTGGACTAATGAACTTGCGAGTGTTTATTTTGAGTCCAATAGGGTGCAAACGTGACTTGGACGAAGGCGACGGTGTGATCCAGATGATCAACACTTCAAGCGAGGCATTAGAAGCACAATGGAAGACCCACAAAATCAAGCAAAGTCCAAGCACGAAGGATGGAACCAAGCCCGGACAAAGGATCGCGAAGAGACGGAGCAGACGGAGCAAGTCAAGTGCTTCGGACCCTGGTGACAGGGGGTCCGGACCATCGGCTCCCGGTCTAGTTGCCAAACCCTATTCCAGGGTGATCCGGACCCATGAACAGTGGGCGGTCCAGACCATCGGCCACCTCAGTCCGGAGCTCAACAGGCGCTTGAACCGTCCGAACTCAGTCCGAACCGAGGATCCGGACCATTGGAGGTCCGGTCCGGTGACTTGGCCCCACCGGTCAGCCTCTCAGGCACGCATAACGGCCGATTCCAACTGTCGATGTCAGTGACCGTTGGAGGGGGTTCGGACCCAGGCACATTGGTCTGGACCACCCGAGCCCAGGGTCCGAACGGTGGCAGAGTTGCCCACCAAGTGACCCAACGGCTCTATTTGGTTGGGGGCCTATAAATACCCCCATGGCCGGCCAAATTGGTTGAGTTAGAGCTTGAGGAAGTGTCGTACACATAGTTAGAGTTTTAAGTTGCCTAATTCACCCCCTCCCTCTTAGGCGTCACGGTCCTTCCAGTTTCCAAGTAAAAAATGCACAAGTCAGCATCATCATCCATGAAACTCTTCATAAACAAAACCTGGTTTCCTTTTTTAGTCCCAGGGCACTCGACCAGCAAGAAGCCGTGTTTGTATCCTCCAAGAGAAAACACAGCATCTCCAATGTCATGAACTGTGCACCAACAAGCTTCTGTTGATGAAGAGATATCCATCCTGTACTCTATGGTACCAATGTTGTTTGGATCAAAGTCAATGAAGCCAGTGGCGACTAAAAAGAGTTGATCCGGTGACTCAACCAACCACGTCGCGCCTGAGGACAATCCTTTGGGGAGATGGAACGAAGGGACATTGAAATTATGGAACGTAGGCCGATTGTTGTGATTATTTGTCGTGGAAGTAGTGCGGATGAGAAATCTATGACGCACATGCCTGGCGAGTTTGTGAAGTAGATTTTCTCTTGGATGGAAACCAGGAGTGGATGATATCCTTGATAGGACGACGACGGCAATGGAGGCGTGCCTTTTTCCCCTTTGGTGGCTTGGGTATAGAAGAAGGATCGCTACCGATGTTGTACGAGTAATGTCTCCAGCTGCGACTGCTGCTGTTGTCGCCACCACCGGCACAGCGTCAGCGCGAAGACGCTTGGTCGTCGCCGCCGCCCGGCGCCCAGGCCGCCGTGGCGAAGAGCGCCGGCGAGGAGCGCCGTCCTAAAAACAGGGTCCTAAAAACTGCTGCTGTTGTCGCCGCCACCGGCGGTGTGGCAGTACCAGAGATAAGGCGCGGTGTCATTGAAGAGCACGATGACACATCCTGGGTGAGTTGGGTCCTTGTGGGAGAGGAGGCACCTGCAGTGGTATGGCATCTGGTGCTCCTCTCCGATATCTGGTAAGGGGAGTTTGTCGCCAAGGCAAGGGTTCCATAGACGAGCCGAAGAAGGCATCGTGCCATGATCCTGGGCGAGGAGGAGTATCCAACCCTGTGGAGTGGTCCAGCACATGCTGTTGCCTGCAGCTAGAAGGCCATGCTCCACGTTCTCGTGCAGGCTTCGCTTGGATACGCTGAACATTAGCATCTCCTCATCGTTAGCGTCCTCCTCCTGGCCGTGACCGTGAGGATGGTGGTGGAAGACGACCAAGGGCAAACACGAAGACGGCATGGGCGATCCCAGTTTGTGGTGTCTACGTGTTCCGCCATCGTGGAATCCTGCTCTAGTGCTCTTGGGAGTTGGGTCTTGTCTGAAGAGATATTATGCCTTTCCTAGTCTTGAGATATAAGTACAGTGTATATAAGAGGAGGGATAGGAGGAGCTTGTGCGTCCACGTTGGCACAATGACAATGCTAACGGCGCAGGACATCGAGTCCGACGCGGCAAAACAAAGATATAAGTCCTGTCATGCTGGGTCCAAAGTCCTATATATATGGGTTGTCCTGATGATTCGTCTTGCTTTACATATGGGGTGCAGGACACCGTGTTGGACTACGCTTGCAAGTTCTGATCGAGCATATTTCCAAAGGAAAGTTGCGTGTCATACGCGCGTACAACATCAATCGAGTTAATAGTAGTCCAAAGTCCAAACTTTTCGCATGCAAATCCAGTTTTTTTTCCTTTTTCTTGAGCAAAAGCAAATCCAGTTTGTAGTAGTAGTATTATAAGTAGGTAGAGAGAGACCTTTATTTGGGCCGTCAAATTTAGGCGGCACAATACTTGGTGGAATAGATTAACATTTTATACTTTTTTTAAATAATGGATTTTCATTAATCCGGCCTCTATATCCACGAAGAATATACACGGCCAAAAGGATATAAGAGCACTTATACTTACACCTCAACGAAGAGGACAACACATAACGAAAAAAAACAAACAAATTAAACTACGATCTCAGCACATTCCTACTTTCCGACATCCTCTCCTGGAAACGGCTAGATTCGGTTAGTGAAGTCGTCAAGTCGTCGCAGCCCCTAGTGCGCCATCGCTGCGAATCTCTGCTGGTGCCATCTTCATCCGCTTCAAGTGAGCTGGCGCCATGTGTCACCGGTTAGCCCACCTTCATCCGTCGTCTTCCGGTCAGAACTAGCCCATCAGACGCAAGCCGACAGGATCCACTTCCGCTCACCAGACTCCAAGGCCGCCGCCGCCCATAAGACAACTCTGCCTACGGGACCACCTCCTCTGGATCTGCCTTCTCATTGTCGAGGACTGGCCGTTGACACTTAGGCCATCGGCCGATCAGCACGCACGGGCGCGAACCTGACACGCGACGCGAGCACGCGGCTTCGCCGCAGCTTAGTCCACCCGCCGCCACCTGGCCTAGCCTGGGCGTGCATGTGCGGGGCCGAGTCGGTCTGATTCGATCCGCCCACCTCGTGTGGCTGCTGGATCCGCCCGCCCGGTGGCCCTTGTGGCAGCCGCTTCCCACGGCTGGCTACTGGCGGCGCCAAGCGAGCTGCCAGCGCTGGTCTGGGGTGCCGCCACGGGGCCGGGCAGCGGGTGCCGCGCCGAGGCCTAGTAGATCTCGCGCCGGGCCTCCGCCAGGTCGAGAAGCGGGTGATGCACGGCCGGCCTAAGCGCCCTGCTGAGCGTTGCTGGCTACCGGTCTGCGCGTGTGGCGCATGGCACGCGGACTGCTGGGCACTGGCCGCAGCCATGTAGGGGCTACTAGCCGGTAGGGCGGAGTTTGGAGGCGGGATGTCGTGAGGGGAGCCATCGCCGCCCAGGACAGGCGTCGTGGGCCTCCGCCGCGGCCTCGCCACCCGCCGCCGCCTAGCCTAGCTGGGCGTGCGTGCACGGGAGCGAGGCGCGTCCGCCAGATCGCCTGTCCACACGGTTGGCGGCCCTCCTCTCAACCCTTGCTGCAAACACCGGCACTCAGCTCCTCATTTTATATACTTGGATTAGATAACGTAAAAAGGCTTCCTTGCTACTACTCCGATGCTTGATGTGTAAAATGGATTTATTACTTGAGGCTACGCATAAGATTTGCATAATTTGACACCAGCAAACGTACCCATGTCATATTCGACCAGCCAGGTTCCATCTGAGCACATCCATACACGAAAGAAACTCTATGGGGGTATACAACGGAAACAGTAAATATGCCGAGTGTTTTTTGATTTACCGAGTGCATTCAATCGGGCACTCGGCAAAGAGCTGATTTGTCGAGTGTAGTGAAGAAGACACTTGTCATACATATTGCACTCGGTAAAAACCCCAATTTGCCGAGTGTAGTATATCAGACACTCGGCAAACAAGACGACACTCGGCAATGAATTGACACTCAGGCAAAATACTATCACGTGACCGGCACGTGTGACGGCCGTCTGACGGCGTGTCGGCCGTAAGCAAAAGTGCTACTTTGCCGAGTGTTTTTCCCCAGCACTCGGCAAAATTATAAGTTTGCCGAGTGTTTTTTCTAGGCACTCGGCAAAGCCAAAACTTTTTTCCTCTCCTGCCCTCCAAACTTTTTCTACTCTCCACGTACAACATGTGGTACTACATGTTAAAATTTGGTATATTTAATTAATTTATTGCATTTAGAGTAACTTTTTGGTATAAGTCAAATTTGAACTGCAAGTGATTTAAATAATGCAATAAAATGAGTGAAAAAATGATATTCATGTTATTGAGTCCATTTTGAGGCCTTACCCGAGAAATGAAAAGAAATTTCGAACATTTTATTCAGGAAACACGACCACGAACGTGTGGCCGAATGATTTTTAAATTCTAAAAAAAGGAAACGAAGTTTGAAAATCACGATATTTGTCAAAATCTCATGATATCATACGTGGAGACTGTGGTAAAAAATTAAGAAGTTTTCGCACAATTTGTCACGTACGACGCTTACAAACCGAAGCATCTCCGAAGAAGAATCGTAGCGTTGAGAAGAATCCGGTAAGATTTGGAGTCAAAGTGACGGTCGAATTGGGTTTGACTTCAAAACTTTTTATATAAGCAATAGACAACATAGATTGGTTCACGTCAAATTTTGGTAATTTTTCGGATCTGTTTGATAATTTTAATTTATTAACTGCAATTATAGAATTTTAATTGATATAAATTAAATTTGAGCTATAACTGTATGAAATAATGGAATAATATTCGTAGACAAATCAAATATGCATTGTTGAGTTAATTTGACATGGTATTTTCAAATTACATCGTAACAAATTTAGTAAAACACGTTATGAAGGAGGATAAGTGGGCATAAAATATCAATTTATTTTGTCGACTGTTAACTACACGACACTCGCCAAACAATATAGTTGCCTACCCAAGCCGGCCCCACTTACCAGTACCGTACCAGTTGTAAATTGAAAAAAAAAACAATGCCGAGTGCCCGCAATCTGGCACTTGGCATACCTTTACTTTGCCAAGTGCCAAATCGCGGGCACTCGGCAAAGCCCTTTCGTTTTTACCCTAGCCGGCTGCACACTTACTCACACACACTCACACACTCACCCGCACACACACGCACACCATGCCGCATCATCCGGACCCGCCTCCAGCCATTTGGACCACCACCCCCACCCTGCGGCCAGGCACCACCACCCGCCGCTAGGCCCCGCCTTCCTTCCCATGCCGCCGCGGCCCTACCACCATGGCCGACCCTCCCGCCCCTGGACAGCGCGCCTCCCACCACAAGACGGGCGGCCAGCCACCCGGCGCCCCTGCCTCCTAGCGGCCGCCGTCGGGTTGTCCCCCTCGCCTAGCCGCCCCCTCGCCGGGTAGCCTCCCGCAGCCGGCGCCCTCCCCCGGTCCAGTGAGCTCCCTCCTCCCTCCTCCCCCCCCACACACACACACAATTTCCATTCCATTTCTAATATCAAATTTCTATTAAATTATGTAATGTTGAAACCAATAGCCTGTTGTTGATGATTTATTTGCTAGTAAACCAAGATAAAAGGATTTGACTACATTTTTACAGGATGTGAATTTCTTTCAGGGTATAAACAGGCCTTAGGACAGAATTTAGAATTAGGCTTTCTAATTTACTCCAATTAATTAAACTTGTTCACATTGCAACTTCTAATCTGCAGATTCAGTGTACTAATTTGCAGTTGATAAGACAAACCAATTTCTTATGTTGTAATGTTACCCTTACCCATTTTTGGTAGTGATAGCCAATCATTTTCTCCCATTTTTGGTAGTGTACTCATTGTTGCTAAACAAAATAGTTTAGAAAAAATGGGGTTAAAATTGATGCCTTTGCTAAACAAAAGTTGAGCAAGAAAGTGTTGCCTAATTCTGAGCTTTGGTTAACAGATATCTTTTTAGCATGTATACTTTCTTGCTCAGCTTTTTGTAAACTGTTGATACCCAAAGCCAGAATATTTTGTTGCTCAGCTTTCTTCCTCATGCTTGACTGTCAGTTTCTTTTAGCTACAGCCTTGTCTTGCTATGGCTGAAATTAACTCTCCCAGATAAAGTCCTTCCTTGGACTATTGTTAGAATGGTTGGGGTTTGTACTTGTCTAATGTACTGGATATGTACTTCCAAGATTGATTTAATTTCAGTAGACAAGTGACATGGCTTGTTTTATGTTTTAATAGGTTACGCGGCCGCCGCTCCCTGCCTGGAACGTAACACACGGCAAAGGAGGAAGTGTTTGCCGAGTGCCTGGACTGCGACACACGGCAAAGAGGCAAAGTTTGCCGAGTGCCTAGAATTTAACACTCGGCAAATTAGGAATGTTTGCCGAGTGCCCGATATTTGACAGTCGGCAAACTTATCGTGACCGTTTCCGCTCCGTCACGTTACTTTTTTTCGCCGAGCGTCGGTTTCAGCTCTCGACAAAGTCTTTGTCGAGTGCTCGATAGAAAACACTCGGCAAATAGTCGTTTGCCGGCACTGTAGATGCCGTGTGCTGTTTGCCGAGTGTTTTTTGGGCTTTGCCGAGTGCCTGTGGGACACGGCAAAGCTACTGTTTCCGGTAGTGAATATGGCAATTTTCTTATATGTCATCGAAAAAACTCAAGAGTCTCTGATGTGCCATGATTGTGTGTATGACAAATAGGCCCCGTTCGCTTCGCTGAAAAAAAAACAAGCCGAAACACTGTTCCCGCTGATTTGTTGTGAGAGAAAAACACCGTTCCGGTTGAAAAAACAAGCTGAAAAAGACGGATTATAAGATAAGCGAACAGGGTCATAATGGTTATCGCCCCTAACAGTCACTGACAGTGGCATATCAGGGATTTAAGGTTTATATAATCAGTGGCATATAAGGAATTATTCCGTCCAAATACTGGAATGCAGGGTGATGGCCATCACCTGTGAAATCAATGGCACATGTGGATGAATTAATGAAATAATGCCTCCCTTAGAAATGTAGCGACGACGTTGGAAATGATCCTCTTGTGATTTGAGTAATGTGTGGAGCTCCAATTACTAATCTGTTGTTGACGACCGGCTATATACCACATGTCGGACGTGTTGGGATATAAAAGCATAACATACGCATTTCGGATGAGTTAGGTCCCTTGTGAAAGAGTAACCACTTGGGATGTCATGCTCATCCCTTGTATACGGTAAGGGAAGGCCGTCACTAGTGAGAGAGAGAGTCCGATTCCGTTTGTTGGACTCTGGGGAAGTTATCCGGATAGGCTGGGCCCATCACCCACCCTGGTGGGTCTATTCTAGCTACCGTTGCGGTTCCCGAGAAGGGAAGCGGCCATGTGAGCTGGGCTCCCGACCCAGCCCAAACCTGAGAGTTGCTGATTGGGCCAGTCCAACAGCATTCTTGGCCTGGTTCGGAACTAGCCGTTGAAGAAGAAAGAAATAATTAAACCGCCCTCCAAATCCTCGTGAGTGCTTCCCTCCGTGCAGGTGATGGTCACTGGCCAGTGGCCCCACCCACGCTGCCGCCTCCCTTTTCGGCTCATCACTCCCTACTAGCCGTTGGCGCCCATTCCTCCCCTCCTCTCATCTTCTTCACAACACTCGCTCTCCCGCTCTTCTCCATTCACTGCAGGCAGAAATCTCTACTGCTCTTCTTCCTCCCTCCTCGTCGCCGAGCTCATTAGCTAGCTTTGCTTCATAATCCTCCAGTAAAACACTCCCCAATCCCCTTCCATTTCATCCCAAATCATCACCCACCACCACCACCATGCCGCCGGCGCGGAGGCCTCCACCGCGCCTCCCCAACCACAGCATCGCCGCCGCACCCACGCTCCTCCTCCCTCTCCTTCTCCTGCTCCTCCTCTCCCCACCAGCCGCCACCGCCGCGCAGCACCACCGCCACCACACCACAGGCGACGGCGTCGTCATCTCCCAAGCCGACTACCAGGGCCTGCAGGCCATCAAGCACGACCTCTCGGACCCCTACGGCTTCCTGCGCTCCTGGAACGACAGCGGCCTCGCGGCCTGCTCAGGCGCATGGGCAGGCATCAAATGCGTCCTGGGCAGCGTGGTGGCCATCACGCTCCCCTGGCGCGGGCTCGGGGGCACGCTCTCCGCGCGCGGCCTCGGGCAGCTCGTCCGCCTCCGCCGGCTCAGCCTCCACGACAACGCCATCGCGGGGCCCGTCCCGCCCTCGCTCGGCTTCCTCCCGGACCTCCGCGGCCTCTACCTCTTCAACAACCGCTTCTCGGGCGCCCTCCCCGCCTCCATCGGCGCCTGCGTCGCGCTGCAGGCGTTCGACGCCAGCAACAACCGCTTGACCGGCGCAATCCCCGCCGCCGTTGCCAACTCCACCAGGCTCATCCGCCTCAACCTCAGCCGGAACGAGTTTTCTGATGTCATCCCCGTGGAGGTCGTCGCCTCCGCGTCGCTCATGTTCCTCGACCTCTCCTACAACAACCTCTCCGGACCCATCCCCGACGCCTTCGCCGGATCCGACAAGTCGCCGTCTTCCACCTCCAAGCTCGTCCTCGAGGATGACGACAGCAGCAGCAACGACAAGGAGGCCATCACCGGGAGCTACCAGCTCGTCTTCCTCAGCCTGGCGCACAACTCCCTCGACGGGCCCATCCCGGAGTCCCTCACCAAGCTCACCAAGCTGCAACAGCTCGACCTCGCCGGCAACATGCTCAACGGCACCATCCCGGCGCAGCTCGCCGCGCTCTCCGACCTAAAAGCGCTCGACCTCTCCGGTAACACTCTCGCCGGCGAGATCCCGCCAGGGCTCGACAACCTCACCGCGACGCTCCAGTCCTTCAACGTCTCCTACAACAACCTCTCCGGCGCGGCGCCGTCCTCACTGGCGCGCAAGTTCGGGGAGCCCGCGTTCACGGGGAACGTCCTGCTCTGCGGGTACTCTGCCTCCACGCCCTGCCCGGCGTCCCCGTCCCCCGCGCCGGCGTCGCCCGGGGAGGAACCACGCGGGCACGGAGGCCGGAAGTTCAGCAGGAAGGAGCTCGTGCTCATCGTCGCCGGGATCGTCGTCGGCGTACTCGTCCTGCTGCTCCTCTGCTGCCTCCTGCTCTGTTTCCTGAGCAGGAACAAGAGGTCTTCCAGCACTACTGCTGCTGGAACACGGAGCGGGAAGCAGGCGGCCAAGGAAGCCGGTGGTGCTGGCGCTGGTGCCGCGGCGGCCGGGCGCGGCGAGAAGCCCGGGTCCGGCGCAGCGGAGGTCGAGTCCGGCGGGGACGTGGGCGGCAAGCTGGTGCACTTTGATGGGCCGCTGGCGTTCACGGCCGACGACCTGCTGTGCGCCACCGCGGAGATCATGGGGAAGAGCACCTACGGCACGGTGTACAAGGCCACGCTGGAGGACGGCAGCCTCGTGGCCGTCAAGCGCCTCCGGGAGAAGATCACCAAGGGACACAAGGAATTCGAGGCTGAGGCGGCGGTGCTGGGACGGATTCGCCACCCCAACCTGCTGGCGCTCAGGGCATACTACCTGGGGCCCAAGGGTGAGAAGCTACTCGTGTTCGATTACATGCCCAACGGCAGCCTCCACTCGTTCTTGCACGGTCAGATTTCTGCTCTTCTACTCTGTTCATTGTTCAGTACTACTATTCATTTCTGAATTCTGATATACAGTATGGTTCACAAATCGTAGTTCATAGCTAATTCATTCAGCTACTGTTAAGCAATTCGTATGAGAAATGCTAGGGACACTGCTAATTGAGAGGAAATATCGCTAAGCATTAGGAAATTTGTATGTCAACAGTTATAGCTTGTTAACTGCTGTCTTCTAGTATGTTTCAGCAAATGCTTAGTCTCAACATCTACAGATTCAGTCATTGGAAGACTGATACAACTGTAGTTCTGTTAGCCTGTTCAACTTTGATTTGCATAATTTGCAGAGTTTCAGCAAATGCTTCTTGATTCAGGAATTGTAAGACTGACAGAACTGGGTTTAGACCTGTCAAAAATCCTGTCAGTCAGAGGTTCAGAACTCGTTTAGTAGTATGCACATGCACGGACTGTTTGGAGCAGATTTGGGCCAAACAAGGGATGGATTAGGATTTGTAGTTAAGAATTGATTGCCTCAACATAAAATTTGTTGATGATTTGTCCACAGCTAGACATTTTTCGGTAGTCAGAAATCAGAACCTTTTGAACTGAAACTTTGTAACAATTGTGAGCTGAAGCTCTGAAGTTAAACTGACACTGTGTTTCCTGTCAATTGGGCCTAACAATTGATAAATTAGTTATTCTTTGTCCAAGTAAAGGTCAAGTTATTGTTTGGATAGTACCTCATCAGCAATTTGTTCAAGAATTCTGCTGATAAATTTGTTCCCAGTTTATTCATGTTATTTCTTAGTATCTATGCGAACTGAAACTCTGCACTTCGACACTGAAACTGACACTCTGAACTTCGATGTCTGCTAATGATGATCTGTTCAGCTCGTGCTCCGAACACGCCGGTGGACTGGGCGACGCGGATGACGATCGCCAAGGGCACGGCGCGTGGCCTGGCGTACCTCCACGACGACATGAGCATCGTGCACGGCAACCTGACGGCCAGCAACGTGCTCCTGGACGAGCAGCACTGCCCCAAGATCTCCGACTTCGGGCTGTCGCGGCTGATGACGACGGCGGCGAACTCGAACGTGCTGGCGGCGGCGGGCGCTCTGGGGTACCGCGCACCGGAGCTGTCGAAGCTGAAGAAAGCCAGCGCCAAGACGGACGTGTACAGCCTGGGCGTCATCATCCTGGAGCTGCTGACGGGCAAGTCCCCTGCCGACAGCACCAACGGCATGGACCTGCCGCAGTGGGTGGCGTCCATCGTCAAGGAGGAGTGGACCAGCGAGGTGTTCGACCTGGAGCTGATGCGCGACGCCGCCGCCGCGGCGGGCACCACCGCCGGGGACGAGCTCATGGACACGCTCAAGCTCGCGCTGCACTGCGTGGACCCGGCGCCGGCGGTCAGGCCCGAGGCACGCGAGGTGCTGCGGCAGCTCGAGCAGATCAGGCCCGGCCCTGAGGGCGGTGCAGGGCCGAGCGAGGAAGGTGGCGCCGCGCATGTGCCGGCGGCTTCTGCTTCTGCAGGAGATGATGAGTAAGCAAGCAGCGCCAGGCAGGAATTACGAGAAAAGAAGCAATGGTTTAGCTAGAAAGAGAGATATTTAGGAAATTCTTTTATTTGTTTGTTCGACTGGAGGGATTGGATTACCCACCCCTTTCATCATTTCTTGCGTTACTAGGTAATTTTCAGTTTGTATAGGCAAATATTATTTGCGCTAGAATCATCGCTGTAGCAGTCTACGACGAAGAATGAAAAAGAGGAGAATACTACTAGTATTAATAATGCAATTTTTTCTATTTGATATATTTGGATCAGCATGGCTAGTTTCTGAACTTGCTACTGTTGGTTGTACAGCAATAGCCTGAATTCACAGATTTGACAGTTACAGGTTGCAGTATTGTACGCAGTACAATAGTAGTACTGAACGCCCTGTTCGTTTAAGTTTATTCAGAACTACTTTTCAGCCATGGAATAATATTTTTCGCTCACAATATTTCAGCATAAGCATCAGCATAATCCAAATTTCAGCATCAACGAACAGGGTGTGAGATCACATGAACAACAGGCCAAAAGGCACCTGCTAGCTACGACTAGTAGTCAACTAAAGATTTGAGTAAATATGCAAACATTTCCCTGCAACAAGCTAAGGTCTGGTTCAGTCAGATGCAAACAACACCAGCAGCTCTTCTGGAACGTTACTGAGGAATTGGTACTGTTAGTCAACTGAAGATTTGAGTGAAAATCAAGTATCATCAGTTCAGTTATGTCAGTCCCTTATAGCAGCATGCTCTGCAGATAGAATATTTTTAGCACAACAACTAATATTTCCATGCACATATTGTGAGAAGTTCAGGCAATGGAGAAGAATGAAAAAGAGAAAAATGTATACTGCTAGTATTAGTAATGCATTTTTCTATTTGATTTACATGTTCATGGTTAGGAACCGAGGATGGTATGAGATCATGAATAGTTCATTAATTTTGCATAGTGCTTCATGCCGTCCAACAGTTGGCGTTCCTGTGTGTGGGTCAGGTCACGGATGGAAATTAGCTAGAGGTTAGTAGCAGTTGCCCAGCATGAGAAGCAGTTGAACTTAATCATCAAGGTTAATCCCTATACTTATAAGCATACTGCTGTAATGTAATTGAGGTGGCAAAACACACCTAGTACAGTCACACACACAAAAAAAAAAAACACAGACACACCTAGTACTACTCAACTGAAGAAGCTTGTCCAATCAGCTTATTGGTTAGGCAATGCATGCAAAGGAACTTTTCTTACTAACCTTTTTCATGACCTGTTAGTATACTGAACTGCATGCCTGAAAATAGCGTGACTACCAAACATCCTAACCACTGTGTGTCTGGACCATTACAAGCATGCATATAGTTGTTGTGCAATCCCTTCAGGTAAAGACGAGGCATTGACTAATGGCTATTTCAGTCGCTCGAGATCTAACGGTATACTTATATATCAACGCCAAACCTCTTTCCTTTGCAGCTGCCGTGTTCGGATGGCAGAAAAACACTGCAGCATGTCAGCATCTACATCAGTTTCATCAAATCACACAGGTTAGTGGTTAGAGCTGTTCTGTGCACGCCGGCAACCCAAACAACCTACCTAGCCTATTAAAAGGACGGCGAGAGCTTTGCCGCAATTTTTATTAGACGAAAAAAAAGCGCAATTGTCCTCTTTACTGCAATCAGTTTTCATTTGGTGCGAGGTGTTCAGACTTTCAGCTTAAGCTCTCACTGATGATGAACGGCTTTCCGCCTCTAGACTGTTTTTTTTTTTTTTTTTGAAAACGCAGGAGAGCTATGTTTCATTATATTAAAGAGAAAGGGTGGTCCTCAACAGGATCCTCAGACTGAATGTCAACAGATTGTACTATTAATCAGTGTGTCCTAAATACCCTTCCCTTTGCTGCAACTGGAAACAAGCATATGACCGGATCAGACCATGTTTACATACCAACCTTTTCAACAACTATTCATTCCTCTCTAGTGCGAATGTTGGTTAATTCTATTCCCTAGCTAGCTATTATTGTTCTTTTTGGCTCACCTTCTCCTGCTAATCCTCCAGTGGTAGATATTCTGTCGCATTATTTCTCCATGCAAAATCAGTTCTTAATTCTTAGACTGATCAACAAGGGTAATACCGTGCGTTCCATATTCCATGTTTACATCAGTGGTTCATTACACCAATCAGGTTTCTCTGGCAACTATACTGTCATGGAAACTTGTTCATCACTTCAAAAAAACTTGAAGAAAAATTCCATCAAGTACAAGCTTTAGAGCCACAAATTAAAAGGCCTAGCCAAGACAAATGATGGCATGCATGCCCAACCAGATACAAATATGCACTGCTGTGAACCATTTCTGGCTTTGAATACAAGTCTAGAGTACTGGACGAAACATTTCATCAAGACATGCCAGTCCATCGCAGGCCCAAAGAAGCATGGGAAGATCATTGCGTCCAACTTATTTGTGACAAAAACTGCACGTGCTATCTGAATGTTGTTTGGCGATTCTTTTGCTTCAATTATTTCCGGTTAAAAATGGTTAGTAAAGGTGCTTTAAGCTTAATTATTTTGGTAGAAGCCAATTGGTGTTGGCCATTCAGTCGTAGTCTGATTGTTGGTTGCACAGCACAACTGCACAATTTCTTGGCTCCAACTTCATGGTAACCGTGCAGCTAACCATCACTAGGTTAAATTTCAGGTGTTTCAACTAATCACGAGCGGAATTTCGTTTTGTCAGTGAGTACCTGCACCGATATAATTTTATCGTTTGAGATTTATCTGATGTGTCACACCTTCATTACATCGCCAAGAAAATTCAGATTTAAGATTGGTCAGTCAAGCAGTGCTAAAACATGCGGAATTGTATTATGATTCTTTATCGTAAAAGTAACCATCCCACCTCATGATTGTACTCGGTTCTGAATTTTTGTTACTTAACATATATTGATGCAAGTTGAAGAAAAGTTGCGCCGACACATGAAATATATCATTTCGTTTTTTGAAGGACAAGTAGTGGAGCACAAGAGTTGTTAGATGCCTCCAAATTGGCTTCAAGCTACATCTCAGCCTCTCAGGCTTGGTTTAATTAGGATATTTCTTTTAGTCTTTCTCCACCAGGCAAACATCACCATTTTGTGCTGAATAGCATCTTTCTTTCTTGTCAAGATTCTTGCTGTTCTTTGCATTTGACTTTTGGTTGCCTTGAATTGTAAGAAACAATCTGAGCTTAACAGATTGGATACTTGCCTACTGAATCGATCGATGTTGCATATGTGGTGGTTAGCATGTAGCACACACCACGCATGTTGCTCTACTTTTGCCAACCACCACAGCTCGTGGACATGAATCATTTGATGGAACATGCATTTGACAATCTTTAATTTCATTTCCAAAATCTATCAAAAATATATATCTAACCAATAATTTGTTTTCATTGTACATAAGAGTGATTAAACTTTTGTGACCATTAAACTGTTAAAACTTAACATTATTTTGATCATCCACCGGTGCAAATTAAACCATGTACTGAAAATTCTTTTATAAGTAAAATAGAATAGAATAGTACATATATAAGTCAAGAGTTAATTAAATTTACTATTCTCAGTACATTAGATCCCTATACCAAAAACACACATCATAATCAATCGTTGGCCGAATGATTGATTATGATGTGTGTGGTATAGTATAGGGATCGTCGTTACTTTGTTTAGTGGTGCAAGCAACGCAAAACGAAGACCAATCTAGCCATACTGATGTGCTTTTGATCTTTGACACAGAGAAAGTCAGAAATGTTGTTACAGTCAAATAGCGAGTTATAATGCCATGTAAAATTTGGCAGTGTGATATCAACTACTAAAACTAAAGCAAAGGCTCAGTTTTTTTTTTTGAAAGATCCGGTTTCTTAACTTTGATTTATAATAAGGAGAGGTAGCAAACAGCCGTTACACGCGCGAGGGGCACTACCAGCCGCAGCCTAGGCTACAGAGCTTTGAAGTTCTACATGAGCTTATTACATAATAGATAGTTGTGCGACCATTAGGACCTTTGGTAGCTTCATTCTTGCTGCACTATTCGGTCCCCACACATTCCAGCTCACCTTCGAGCTCAGGATCTTGGGGCCGCCGCCGGGGGTGGGAGGGGAACTCGATCTTGTCCCTGGCATCGATGGGCTTGACGGTGCAGATTGAAGCTTCTAGCAAAGGTTTGGGGGCTAGTGGCGTGAGGCCTATGGTGGGGGCGGGCGTGGTGGTGGAGGTGGTGGCTGAAGAGGGGGCTGGGGCTGGTGGAGGCTTGGGTGGCGGCGCCGTCGGTGTGCCCATAGAGGGAGCAGAGAGGGCGAGAGCCATCTCTCAGATGTGTAGTCTTCTTTCCACGGAGCTCGTCGACCCCAGCGATTTCCGACCCCTGTCGTACGGCGACTGCCTAGTCAGGAACGGTGGACCAATCGGCCCTAGCCCAAAGACTGAGTTATAGAGCAGATATAGAGATTCATGTAATGCTTGATGTCATAGTCAAAAGGAGGAAAGAAAGTTGTAAGTAACCATAGTGGCAGAGGGAGGGGGGCCAAGACCCCACCCCCTAATTCTATACAGTTATTAATTTCAAATTTGACCAAATTTTAATAAAATTTATACTGCTGAAACCCCCTTCCCGCAAAAAAAAAAAAAAAAACACATTTCTGGGTCCATTATGGTAACCATGTTCCTCCTTGTCTGTCATGGGTCATTATATTAGATGTGAAAAAGAGGTTTCTACTACAGGAGCAGAATTAGGAACAAAGTCTTTGGGTCGAAACAAAATGAAACAAAAGCTAAGGATCCTTTGTGGAAAGTGGAAGCATTTGGGCTCCACAGGCTATGATTCCTTAATTTGTGCACAATGATTCTCCTAATGGAAACATACCTAGCATAATTTAATAAGATAAAGAATCATGTGATGCAAAATGATCATGCTAAGATGTCGTTCGTTGCAGAGAGATCTACGATACTCAGTTTCAGCTAGGATATATTTTTGGCGGACTGAAATAGTTAAACATGTTGATGAACTGAAATGAACAAGAGATGGCTATATACATGTACAACCAATTAGCTTGGATTGAACTCCTTTCCTTCTCTGTTTCTATGAAAATTATTTACTGAAGTACCTAGGCTGTTACCATTCGCCAGAGAAAGCAGATAACGCGTTGATTTGATATGAGAAAAGGACCTCCAAAATGCAGGACGTACATAGTGTAGTTGATGCGTGTTGATTTTCAGTTGATTCAGATGGCTACTAAACAAGCAGGCACCCTGTTCGCTTGGCTTATAAGCCGTATTTTTTCAGCTAATAAATAGTATTTTTCTCTCACAATAAATCAGCCAACAGTACTTTCAGCGAACAGGGCACATGACACGGCAATGGGCGTAAATAAAATATTATAAATGTGCATGTAGTACACAATGAGCCCATTCAGGCCAAGCCATAATAAATAAATGGCTGAGTATGCCCTTAGCTTCCTTTTAGGATAAGCGTCTCGTTCACTTGGCTTATAAGCCGTACTTTTTCAGCTAACGAACAGTGTTTTTCTCTCATAATAAATCAGACAAAGCCATGGCTTATCAGCCAAGCGAACAGGGCAAAGATCTCCTAGCCATTGCTACACTCATTAATCTTCACATCTTGCAATGAAGGCTCTATCCTATGACCTATGGTATGATGGTGTTTTAGTAGTCAGATTCATTCACTAGGAAAACTAAACTTGTGATGGAAGCATGATCACAGAAGTTACATGGCTAGCCAGGTGAAGCTGCCCAAAAAGGCAAAAGGATGAGTTGGCCAAAATTACTAGTTTGGACTTTGGAACTCTGATCTGTTTGAGAAGATGTCCAGTGGGCCGGTGTACCAACTGGAGTGCTTGTTACTGTCATTGGCATGCACGTTGAATAGCGGGCATGCATGGCAATGGCATGGATCAAGTCAAGTGATTAGTCAAGGAAGGAAGGTTGTAAAAGCAAATTTCAAGAGGAAATAAAGCAGAAAGCAGAATGTGGTGCAAACTATGCATGCATTGGTTCACCAGAGAATCAATTCAGGAGCTAATCACGCCAACCACATGACCGCCGCTGCCTATGACTTTGCAGCTACTACAAGCACCATCTGTTTCCTTTGTGTACGTGATCTGGGTCCCTGCCCTGCACCTGCACCTATATAAACAGAGTCCTCAGCCTTGGCCTCTTGCATATAACAGAGTTAGGCAGCTCGCTAGCTACTAGGCAGGCAACCAGGTAGCAGAGTCTGTTGTTGCAGCAGAAATGCATGCATCACTCGGCATGTCAACCTCAAGCAGAAGCTCGTTGCCGTACCCCCTGCTCTTGACCACCCTTGCTCTAGTTCTCCTCTGCTCCCAGCTCACCATCGCCAAGGAGCAGTACCATGAGTTCGTGGTAACTAACTAATTAACCGAGTGATTACTGCACTGATCGATCAAACTGCATGCATGCCAAGCAGGATCAATGCAAGTTCGTTCCATGACTAATGCCTGTCTGCAGGTGAAGGAGGCGACGGTGACACGGCTATGCGGGGCGCAGCGGATCATGACGGTGAACGGGGAGTTCCCGGGCCCGACAGTGGAGGTGGCCGAGGGCGACGCTCTCATCGTGCGCGTCGTGAACCGGGGCAGCTACAACGTGACGGTGCACTGGCACGGCGTGCGGCAGATGCGGACGGGGTGGGCCGACGGGCCGGAGTTCGTGACGCAGTGCCCCATCCGCCCCGGCAACTCCTACGCCTACCGCTTCACCGTCGCCGGGCAGGAAGGCACGCTGTGGTGGCACGCGCACAGCTCCTGGCTCCGCGCCACCGTCCACGGCGCGCTCCTCATCAGGCCACGCGCCGGCGTGCCGTACCCGTTCAACGGCGGCGAGCCGCCCGCCAGGGAGATCCCCATCATCATAGGTACGTTAGCACGTATACGTACGTGCCACTCGATCTATATGTATCTCTGTATGTACGTCTCAGTCTCAACATGATCGCGACACTACCACTATTCATTTCGGCGTGTCCAACGAATAATCGCGTACATACTGGTCAATTTTTTTTCCTTGCACAGATACAATTAAAGATATCCTCACTCTCCTTTGTAAAAAAAAACCAAGAGCATCTCTAACAGGCCTCACTCTACTTTTTAGTGGTGGAATAAAAAAATTACTTTATGAAGTCCTCCGAATCTTTCCTCTCAGCCCCATTTTTTATATGGGTACATAGGAGCTCCCTACTTTTGTAAATAAAAAAATCCCCACGCCAACTCCCTCCCGGATGTCTTTTTTTTCCGTCTTGACTGTCCCCCGCGCCATGCCCTATTCCCTCCTGCCATGGCACTACCGAGGCTAAGCTCACCCTCCCTCTCATCGTGCCGCCACTGAGGCCAAGCCTGCCCCTCCCTGTCGAGGTCCTCCTCCATGCGAGCCCCTAGTTTCAGCGAGACCTTTGTCCTCAGCGAGGTCCTCTTCCCACCAATAGCCGGGGACAAAAGCAGGAGAATAGGAGAGGGAAAATAATAATAGTAGTGTGATTGATAACTAGCGCCCTGTTCGTTTCAACTGCTTATCAGCCATGATACTCACGACAAAACAGCATCAGCTGAGCCGTATAAACCATTAGCCAAGTAGGGGGCTAATTTGAGGGTTGCTGTTGGAGTTGAGCTCAGTAAATAAAACCCTCAAAAGTAGGAGAAACCATCAAACTCTAAGTAGGAACTCTGTTTTAGGGTCCGTTTGGAGGGGGCTTCTACCGGCCATGGTTCATTTTTCGAAGGAGCTAGAGCTGTTTTTCATGTGCTACATGTGCAGTGTTTTTGGAGGCAGAACAGGGGCACCCGGAAACCACACCAAACGGGCCCTTAATGCTCAAGTATCATGAACATAGACCCAAATTTGGGGGTGAAATAAATAATTAATTAGGCTTCAACCCTAATTAGGTGCTAGTAAGACCGAAGAGTGTACACCCACACTAAGCTCCCACCAACTAAGCTCATGATTGGCCAGTAGCTAGAGTGGTGTAGCCCACACGGAATATACATATGATTAGCATTTTTTTTTTTTTTTTGCTTTTCCCGCATGTTAATCAGTGTTATCATTCTGTTAGTTAGCAGTTGGCGCCAGCTTTCTTTCTAGCTCTCGTTTGCGTACCTCTAGAGTCCTATACCAGAGCAGCGGCTGCTGCTGCTGCACCAAACAGACATGCATCGTCATCATGTCGGATCCATTTAGAAAAGCAAACATATATGCACCTTTACACACCACACGTCATGGACACGTCTTTGGACTATCTTCCTACTCCTATCAAAAGGAAAATTCGTCATGGACGGTCACAAGAAGGTTTCTTTTTCATGACGTATCCACGTGAGATTCTTCTTCAGTTTAGCATTAGTCGATCATATGGCACCGACTTGTGGGGCCAACACCACTCAGACACCAATACCATGCTCTCTTGTGTTTCATTTCATTTTTCAGACTGAATCAGAATCAATCTGTATATTTGTGGTATATTTGTCCTGTAAGGTTGCCGCTTGATATCAAAAGGAATAGCACTGTGGGTCATTACTAGCAATATGGGCAACTCGTCTGATCATAAATCATGTTGTTTTTGCTAATGCTAGTATACCACCTGTTACAAAAAGATCATCAGTTAGTTTTTGCTAGAAAAAGTTATACTTGGATCTGAAGCATCCTGAGAGTCAAACAACTGGCTTTGGTCAGAGCAGGTTCAGTTGGAAGAAATGATTTGAAATAACTCGTATACTAAACGAATCTATATAAAGAGAGCTTTGTTTTTTCCCTATAGTGTAACACTTTTCAAGTTGGTTAATCAAAATGGCATCATTAGGCTGCTGCTTTTCTGGTTTTCTTTGGGCTGCTATTGCGGCCCACATTCCACAATAGGCCTAACATGCATGTATCCTTCTAAAGATTCTCACAAAAAAAATGCACGTACCCTTCTACCATCTTAGGTGTTGAATAAATGGACTAGTCCTCTTTACAACAAAAACGAAAAGCTAAGCATGTACTAAATCTTGTAAATCAAAATCATGATTGCAAAAATATTTAAAAGGTATATAATGAAACTAAATATAAATCCTTAATAAAAACTGGTGGAGCAAAATTCTAGAGGTTGGGTTGCATTATTACAGATACATGTTTTTCCTTTGACTAAAGTGTGTTTGTTGTCGGAACAACCCCGGATGGAAACAGGGGAATGGTGGAACATGAACCCCATCGACGTGGTCCGCACCGCCACGCGCACCGGCGCCGCGCCAAACATCTCCGACGCCCTCACCGTCAACGGCCAGCCCGGCGACCTCTACAAGTGCTCATCCAACGGTAAACAATGCAACACCTAGCTACTCCCATTCCTGCTCCAGTGCCCAGCAGTGATCGATCGGAAATGAAACTGAACGCTGGTGGACCGGACAGGCACGACGACGTTCGCGGTGAAGTCCGGCGAGACGAACCTGCTGCGCTTCATCAACGCCGCACTCAACACGGAGCTCTTCGTCTCGCTCGCCGGCCACACCATGACGGTGGTGGGCGCGGACGCCTCCTACACCAAGCCGTACGCCACGTCGGTCCTCATGATCGCGCCGGGGCAGACCACCGACGTGCTCGTCACCTTCGACCAGGCCCCCGGCCGCTACTACCTCGCCGCGCGCGCCTACGCCAGCGCGCAGGGCGTCCCCTTCGACAACACCACGACCACCGCCATCTTCGACTACGGCACCGCCGCCACCACCAGCCCCGCGATGCCGACCCTCCCGGCATACAACGACACCGCGACGGCGACGTCGTTCACGACGAGCCTGCGCGGCCTACGCAAGGCGGAGCTGCCGACACGCGTCGACGAGAGCCTCTTCTTCACCGTCGGCGTCGGCCTCTTCAACTGCTCGAGCGGGCAGACCTGCGGCGGGCCCAACAACACGCGGTTCGCGGCGAGCATCAACAACGTCTCCTTCGTGCTCCCGTCCACCACCTCCATCCTGCAGGCGCACTACTCCGGCGGCGGGGTGGCGTCGGCGCCAGGCGTGTTCACCGCCGACTTCCCGGCCAATCCGCCGGTGCAGTTCGACTACACGGCGCAGAACGTGAGCCGCGCGCTGTGGCAGCCCGTGCCGGGCACCAAGGTGTACAGGCTCAAGTACGGCGCCGCGGTGCAGCTGGTGCTCCAGGGCACCAACGTGTTCGCGGCCGAGAACCACCCCATCCACCTCCACGGCTACGACTTCTACATCCTCGCCGAGGGGTTCGGCAACTTTGATGCGACAACCGACACCGCCAAGTTCAACTTGGATGATCCGCCGATGAGGAACACGGTGGGCGTGCCGGTGAATGGGTGGGCGGTCATCCGGTTCGTGGCGGATAATCCGGGGGTGTGGCTGATGCACTGCCATCTGGACGTGCACATCACCTGGGGCCTCGCCATGGCGTTCCTGGTGGAGGACGGCGTTGGAGAGCTGGAGTCTCTGGACGCGCCTCCATCTGACCTGCCACTCTGCTGAAAAGGCAGCCTCAAAGCATTGTTAACACTTGCAGATTCTAGTTTTGGCCATTCATATTCTGTGCTAGGTTAACTACCTGATATGCTGATTATTTGGAACATTCCATGTACCAGTTCACTTTTTTTTTTATCATCACAGCACAGCCTAGCTGTCTTCATCAAAATTCATCAAGAAACATTCTTGTCAATTTAATTCAATAATATAATACTATTGTAAACAAAGTACTGGTACTATACTCTGTTACAATGATGTCCTGATTCTTCCTCAGCTTGAATAGAGGGAAAGGGTGGTTCACTGCACTGAATCAGCCCGTTCGGCAGGGCTGAATTGGCTGGCTGGTGCTGGGGCTGGACCAGCCAGCCAATGCCAGCCTCCAGCCGTGGCCAGCAGCCTCCAGACACCAGCTGGTTTGCAGACATTTAAAAAATGGCGCCAATCAATTGTAGCTCATGCTGATTTCAAATTTTCAAATTCAAACTACCATGCATTTGTAGATCATGCTGTTTCTGATTTCAACCACTTAATTTGAGCCAATAATTTATGATTTACAACTCAAAGCGCTGGAGCAGTTAGTCACGTAATGCAGCTACACGCCCGGATCAACCCAATGTTCAAGCATCATCTGGATGGCTTCTTACGCCTCGAGTATGCGCTTTAGCCTCCGTGCATGCTCACGATCATGTGAGATAGGAGAACGAGTCGTCGTGCGTGCCCGATCTGCATCTCCTAGAATATGCATTTTACCGCTTATCTGAGTCCTAAAGTGGCATAGGCATTGATCTTGAATTTAAGCTGATCGCACATTGTAAGTTCGGTCCAGATTAGCACTGTGATTGGATCGCACGCAAAAAGGTGTTCTCCCAAAAAAACTGATTCCAAGAAATTTCCATTGTTGCATACGTCAATGACAGAATAGTGAAGATCCAAAATGTTAGGTTTCTGTCCATTACACAACTTGTGCACCAACCAATCCATGTACAAAAAGTACACGGCAAAAGCGGGATCTCATTAAGCAGCTGGGAATTGGGATAGATGAAGCCCATAAACAAATTAGATGTTGCAATGAACGATTGCATGGACTATCTCGATACAAAGAAAATTAGCAAGAGCTAGTTAAGATTGTTTTCATGAACATAGATATCATGACGCAAGTAAACATAATATAAGATTGATTTTAGTATTTCATTAGCTCGGAGAGTCGACAGACGGGGGAATCGAAGGTGTACAAGTATCCATTTAAACAAGAAATGCAACCAAAACAAGCAAATGTTGGATAAAAACAAAGTTTTAAATCTCCAGCTAAAGTTTTATATCATTCAAAGATTTCACAAGCTCCTCAAGATCTGACTGTATCTTATTACCCCGCTCCTATAAACAGATGGCCAAGGAGATCAGACAACAGATGTAAAGCATGATGCAATGAAATATATTGGATGAACAAAAAAATACAAACCTGAAGCTTCTCATCACTTTCATCGCCTTTTTTTGCAGCTTAACTATGGCGTTATAAATTTCCAACTTCTTCTCCTGCAAACATACAAAATAATAATAATATGCTCACAGCCAGATCTCGAGGATGAAGTTGCCAGCATTCTAATACAGTCACAAATATACCTGGATCTCATGGAAAGTAGCCTCATCCATTGTTAGCTTTGATGCCACATCTCCAACCTTCTTGCATCTCTCATCATATTTTGCAGAAAGGGATTGGACCTAAATATAGAATTGATAGCTGTGAGATTCATATAATACAGCATTAGAACAAAGAGTGGCCAATCTTACATGCCATCATACAAGGGACTTCATAGGACATTAGTCAAATTGTAACACAAATTATAATGCCAGGTAATGATTGCTAGACTCATCCATTGTTAGCTTTCATGATTGCTAGACTCACTCACTCTTGATTGGAACTGATCCAGGTAATGAAAATCTGCAATCTCTATATTGAAAGAGATGATGACAACCATTTAACATATCGAAGACTCAACATAACATATGCACCTTAGCTGATACGTAGCACATGTCACTTCATCTCCTTTATATACACTAGGAAGGGCAGCAAAAGCACCTTGCACTGGTGCCAAGCAAATTCTGCTGAACAGTAAGATGGCAAGGTCACCATGTAAATAAAATGGATGTTCATGGAAGTTACTACTAATATTGAGAGTTTACCTAGCAAGAAAGCAGCAGCATGACGTGGTGAGTTCACTGCTCCAAGCACGAAGCACGTCTTCTTCCGTCTTCCTGCCCAGTAGGAAACTCAAATTACCTCTGGCTCAATCATCCATATGAACAAATACAAAACCAAAATGATGAAATCATACCTCTGAGGAACAGAATCCTTGAGTAGCAACTAAACAGTACAGAGTATTACATCACAGCACCAAACAGTACAGAACGTGGCATGGTCATTCACAGAAACAATGTAGCTACTACTATGAAATCATACATCACAACACCAATCAGTACATAACTTGGCACTTGTAGTTCTGTCACTACAATTCTGTCATACATCAACAAACACAATATGATAGTCCCATAAAGCGCTTTTTTTCAAGCGAACTCGGTCCCCACACAACCTTACAGATGCACACGACAAGACTGCTAAGGAATTGTACCTACAGCTACTGGTTTGTGAAACAACATCCTTGGCCTACATCAGACAACACTCCACACCGCCATGGATATTAACTCCCTAAGTCCAGAGATAGGGGTTCCCAGATTTAGTTCAACCCAATCCGGCACCTCATAGGAGGGTGGATCTGCGCTGCATTTACGCATCCACAAAAATTATCTAAAGCAAAGCATGAAATGATTATCATAGCTCGCTTCATCCTCCGCGAAGAGGGCACCCCATCAAGAATCTACCAGCGTTCTTTCAACACCCCAAACCTCCTTTCAATTACATTCCGCAATCTAGCATGAATGTAGTTGAATTTCTCCTCCTCTCGCAATTCTTTGCATATCTATGCCTCTAAAGTCATTGATGTGATACCTTGTGTTTTTGTAGGGGTCATGTAGCCTTCCATCTCCTTGTAACTCGCGCGTCCGCTAGGTAGTACCGGCTTATCATAGCGATGACAAATCCGATGGCTTAGCAAATTAACCACAAGTATGCTTCAATGCATGTACTACAAGGAAACAAATAGGGTATCTGACGAGCAAGGCATCACGAACCTTCGGGGGGATGTGGGAACGAAGCGTCGTCCTGACAGTCTTTCAACACCGCCATGTCATGACATGCCCCCGCCTTCCCAGCCCCCACATATGTGAAACGGCCATCCATATCCACGATGGCACAAACATTAATTGTTGTTTCGCCTTTCCTATTGTAGAAATCAGCCTTTGCTTGACGGTTAACCTCAACCTTTATGTGCGTGCCATCTATAGCACCTATGCAGCCATCAAACCATGGTGAATGTGCAGCAAGTTTGTGGCTTACGCGTGCGTAGTTCCTATCTGCTGGGACTAAGACTGTATTTGCCCACTGGTACATTACCTCTGCAACTAGTGTAATCTTCCGGCTAACTGTATCTAAAGACCTTTCGAACCTATACTTGCACTGTCTACTAGCCGATTGGTGGGCACATGTCCAGATGTACATGCCTAAAGCTTCTACCGAGGTGCACTTATCTGTTGTTGGCAGCCCAAACGGAAGCAGGGTTTCATGCAAATGCATGAAGTCATCACGCGACATGCGCAAATTCTCTAAACATCTGGTATTTTCGGCTAGTGTAAGCTGCATCCACTGGGCTCCCGTTAGCTTAGGAATGGGGCAAGGAGGATTTACCTCAGGCCTTTCTTTGTGTGAAGCCCTTTCAAGCAGGACAAATCTTGCCTTTGCCACGATCACATTGCTCGGTCCATCTTTGGATGTGTCATTTGTAGGAGGACTCGTCGGTCTTTGCTCATCTTTGCTCATCTTTGCTACACGCAATTGGGCATACATAAGACAGATTGTAATGCCGATATTAGGAACAACACAAGTGCAAATAAATGAACATATGACGATACGAACTCGGTACCACCTTCAAAACAGTTGGAGCATTACATGGGAAAAAGTACACTAATTTTTATTCAAAACACTCACAGCGATTACACTAATTTGTTCTGACACTCTTTTTTTGTTTACAACACTCACACCAGTACACTAATTTTTATTCAAAACACGAGACAACAGCAGGCACTTAGTTCTCAACAATAGTCTTTGGTAATGAAAAAAACGAACATAAGGATACAACAAACCAAATGAACTCAACATGCACATGGTGAATATCCATAAGCAGTGAAAAAAAGGAAAGTCTTGATCGGTGGGACTTGTTGGAGCACACAAAGGCCCACGTCACTTTGATCCAGTTCAGCCGGCCCTCTTTGGACTCCATGTCTAGAAAACCCTGGCGACTGAGCCTATCTCTGCAAAGGTTCAGGGCTTGCACGAATACTTCATCAGCCTCGCTAATACCATCTTGCAGCAGAATGTTTCGGACTTGGGCCAATTCCTGCGCATCGGTTTTGTGACGGGCCTTCTGGGACCTAGCCTCTCTGAGAAAGTGGCCAAGGTCTTCAAGGCACTCTTCTACAGATGGAGTTTGGCTACTCTTCTTGCTGCGAGGACATTCTTGAAAACTCTCTATGGACTCTCTTGAGGGGTGATGAGTACTAGGTGGCTCGAGTGGTGGTCCGATAAGGATGGAGGAGTGCGAGGGCTTCCATTACTAGGTGACTTGTCGGGTCGGTGGCCCCCGCCGATGATACAGCCCAGCCCTCATCACGTGGGGTGCGTCCCAAAATTGTGATCAGTTGCTCACAGCATTGGGGCCATTTGAACTTATTTCTAGCGGGTTGGCTACTTTCCTGCACGTGTTGCAGTGATGTCGAAGTTAGTATTGAGTTAGTACGAACCTAATTGCTACAAAATATTCAAAAAAAATGCGTGTAGTTAGTACCCCGGGGCTGGCGCCGTACAACTCAGGGTCAGCTGTAACCTCTCCAGTCAGCGGGTCACGGCCGAGCCCAGTATGGGTCTGGCCGTCGCGCCAGTTGAAGTAACAACGTTTCAGTTCGTTGTACTTGTTCTGGCACACTTTCTTGTTGTACCCAAGGTCCGTGACTTTGTTGAAGTCATGAGTGATATTGGTCCACCCTAGTTGGGTTGGACCGTTGGGAGGAATCGAGTGACAGAGCTCTTTCTGCTGGATGATTAGGTCAAGAAGCAGAGAGGTTGCTCTGTCATCCTGCATAAAGACGGTCTGGCTCATCCCGATTCAAGGATCGACAAAGCTATTAGTAATGCTGGCGATCATAAAATCTGCGAGAATAGATGTACTAATGGATTCATAATGCTTTCTTGTATCATGGATAATACTAATTGCCTCAATGTGAAGGAAGCATACAGGAAACCAAAGAACTAAATAACTACAACACTAGTCCCATAAATGAATTATAGGAGTGAATGGGAACTGTTCTAATTGTCCACCACACCAACCCCTCGGAGAAAATCTGAGAACACAAAGGAGACAACAACAAAGGAAGCGAGAATAAGCACTGGGATCCGTAACTTGCCTTATGTGGCCGTTTTGGCCTTTTGAGCGGAGGTTGTAGGGCTTGCCACCAGTTGGAGAGCAAGACAAAGCCGATTTGACTTTGCCATTTTAAGGTGTGCACCGATCACAACCGGATGAAATGTCCCTTGTAAGTCTGCAGTTCAATCATAGAGGTCAATTGTAAGATTGAAAACCTAATCTGAAACATTGTAAGATTGTTGGTATAGGTAAGCACATTTTGTAATGTACAACCCCTTAGAAATGCCCTGTAAGTCATAAGTGACTAAAACGCAATGAAACCAAACAGGAATCTTAGTAAAAGTTGGACCATGCAAGCAAAATGATTCGACAGCTAGTTGCATGAGAATGAAATGACACAAGTGCACCGAACATATATATCCGAGTAACCTAGGAGCTATTAATTGTTCAAGAATAACAAACCACTTGGATGAACCAACTGAATGCTGAATGCAATGAAAAGCATGAGTTGTAACACTCCATACTTAGCATTCAATATACAAGTATAGAAGAAACTCATTAAATCAAGGTCCAGTGTCAAATATGATGAACATATGATGATATGAACAAACTTATATATGTTAACTACTACTGATATAGTAAAATAGCAAGAATATTGTTCACAAAAGTAGCACTTCTATGAAATGGAATCCTATTTAATGCTGATAGTGACTGAATACATTAGTTGTAGCACTCAACTAATATTTTGCAAGCACACAATGACAAAGGGAGGCACGAAACCATTAGGAGTTTAAGACGCATTCCACGAGAAAACTTAGCAGGTAAAAAAAAAGCAAAGGGAAGAGATCAAACTTAGTGTTTGGTAATAATAGATCTAAAAGAGACATGAGTACACGTTGGATCTCAGATCCGGCTGGTCAAAGTGGGAGGCGTCGGGTGGGGGGCTTACCGTGGTGGAAGGATTCGGCGTTGATGGAGGCGGGGTCCGGGGAGGAAGGCCGAGCCCACTGTCACCAAGGCCGGAGTGCGTGAGGGAAACCCTAGCCGCGCGGAGCTCAACCTCTGAGACGACCATTTACTGCGCCTCGAGGCGGGAAGGTGAGAAGCAAGGCGAGGATCCGGGTTACCTCGCTGGCCAAAGTCGTCGACAATGAAGACGAAGACGAAGGTGAGAAGACGACACTTTCCCAGCAGCCCCACCGGGGAGGACGGAGTAAAGAGGCGGCGGAGCCCGGATCTGGGGGCCAGGGACGGCGGCCGAGCACGCTGGCTTGAGCTTCCGCCCGGACAAAGCCTTGGCGCTGAGGCGAGGAGCGCGTCGGCGTGGAACCCCTAGCCACCCATGAGCGACGGAGGAGGAAGGAGAGAAAGTGACGGACGAGTGCGGCAACGGATATAAGCCAGCCGTTCGGCTGGGCTGGCTGGTGTTGGGCTACCGAACGGCTGGGCTGATAAGCCCAGCACCAGCCAGCCCAGCCAGCGTACCGAACGGGCTGAATGAAGCTGACACCACAGCACATTGAAGTATATATCCAACATTCCAACTGCTGCCAGTCACATAGCATTTGTAACGGCAATCGGCAACTTGAGAATATTATGATTGAGTAGCACTATACTACTAGTGGCTGACCCATCTGGCCTGGCTTAGTGGAGGGCTGTCTTCCGTCTAGCTACTGGGCCTAATTGCGATGAAGTTGTTCGCCTCATAATTTTTGCATTTCTTGTTTACCTGACTCATCAGCAATATCGTTGAAACTAGAGACGCAGAAGCGGGAGAAGTTTCTTCCATTTTCTAAAAAAAAAAAAGCTACTGGGCCTAATGGTAAGTCACTGGTTGGCTGGGCTCTATAGGCTGGAACTGACCGTTGTATCTATTGCAACTAGCTAGGGCCGAAAATCAAGTTTACAACAGTTTGGGCACACTGTCTCAATTTTAATCAGCACATATATGCAACTCAATCAAAGAGAAAAAGGAAAGACCACAACTGCATGCTGTGCAGAGATGGAAGACCCCATTGCAACATCGTGTGCAGCTGTGCTCAATATAAGAGTATTTCCACAACAGTTCGTAATATATATAAACCACAAGCGTCTACACGCGCAACAACAGTGAGTACTTACAGTAAAGGCCCATTTGCAGACAGCACCGAAGAAAATAACATTCAGTCTTTGTTTGGCTGTACATAAATCCAACTCAATCAATCTTGGCTGCACACAAATCCACACCAATCCATATAGTTTAGGAGGGCAATCCATATAGTTTAGGAGGGATTGATTGGGGTGTATTTATGTACAGCCAAACAAGCCCTCAGATGGATATTAACCCACGGGACAACATTGAAATTTAAAAGAAACATGGATATAAAAAAATAAAGAAAAGATCATTTTGTTGTAAACCATGGATAACATAGATACATACTCTGTGTGTCTTTAATTTGTACCCTCTCGTTAATTGTTGGAACCATGAGATCAAAAAAAATTGTTGGAACCAGAGACTTTCTTGTTGCTCGTCTCGGCTGGCTTCCCACCCAAGAGACTGTCGACGCGTTCACTACTCCCCCCGAGAGACCATCGATGATGGTGTGTCATGACCCAGCCATGGGCCGGTAGGAGAAGTAGCTAATACATTGTCGGAAAAAGTCTACTTTGTCTCCCTCAACTATCGCAAAAGCCAGTTTTTCCTCCCTAAACTACAAAACCGGACATAACTCCTCCCATATCTTTTCAAACCGGACATATTACCTCTCTGGCGGTTTCTCTAGGTGGTTTTTCTCTTTTTCTTTTATATTTATTTTGGCTGAATCTTTGAAAATCATAGTAAATTATAGAAAAATCATATAATAGAAAATTCAATTATGTTAGACTCTAGATGAGTACATCTATACAGTAAACATATGATATGGTATGCTTTAGTACAAAATTTTTGCTCTAGCTTTAGATCTATACTTTTATGTGATTAATTCATAAATGCAGTTTCTGTGGTCCTATTGTGGTGAAATTTTTATAGTGGACTAATCATTGTATGCTTGAGATGTAGTAAAAATTTCATACTCGTTGGATCATGTATGACTGAGTTATAGACTTATTCAGGTTTATGCTTATTAAATAGTTTTAAAATAATTAAAAGTGTGTAAAAATAGAAAATGTATGTTCTGTGTGTAATTTTCTCCGTGACAACATGATTATGTTAAGTGCTCATAAGATATAACAATAGTAATATTACATAGAGAACGCATATTTTCTATTTTTAGACACTTTTAACTATTTAATAAGTATAAACCTGAATAAATCTATAACTCAATCATACATGAGACAAACACCTAGCTTTCCAAGACTCCGTTGTATGAAATTGACTAAGTATTATAAGCTCGTACTCATTATCAGATTCTAGATGTAAAACGTAGATTGTTTCGAGTTCTCCCTTGGGGTGTGCTCGACGGAACTGTCGTTTTAGCCACTTTTGGGGTGATTAGTGTCTAGTGGAAGACGAGCACCTCCGAAAGTATGTTATTTCAGACGATTCTGCCACAAGTTGGATGCAAATCTCTTGACAGGTTTTGTACCGATGACACTTGGTAGCGTGTTATATCTGTTATTCTTTCCGGGAACTATCTTGAAGGGAACCTAAACTTCCTGGCTAGTCTTTTGAATTGTAGACAACTCCAACAACTTGATGTTGGGTCAAATCATTTCACTGGAAGAATCCCTGACTATATTGGAAATCTCTCCAGTCAATTGTCAATTTTCTTTGCAGATAGAAACAATTTAACTGGTGAAATTCCTGCTACCATGTCAAACTTAAGCAGTCTGAATTGGATAGACTTATCCGAAAACCATATGAGTAGCTCAATTCCAAAATCAATCATGATGATGAACAAGCTCATTGTTATGTACCTCTATGGCAACCGTTTGTCGGGACCCATACCGGAACAGCTTTGTGTGCTTGGGAACTTAGAACAACTTGTCCTCCATGACAATCAACTGTCTGGCTCCATACCAGATCAGATAGGCAACCTCTCCAAGTTAATATACTTGGATCTATCTCAAAACCGGCTATCATCAACTATACCAGCAAGCTTATTCCATCTTGACAGTCTCGTGCAACTTGACCTGTATCAGAATTCACTGAATGGTGCATTGCCAGTTCAGATAGGTTCCTTGAAACAAATTTCCATCATTGATCTCTCTAGCAACATCTTCGTTTGTAGCCTTCCTGGTTCCTTTGGACAACTGCAGACACTAACCAACTTAAACCTGTCACCACAACTCATTCAACGATTCAGTTCCAGAGTCTTATGGCAACCTTAAGAGCTTGAAATCATTGGACCTGTCATACAATGATCTATCTAGTACAATCCCAGGGTACTTGGCCAAATTGACAGAACTCGCTATCTTGAACATGTCCTTCAACAAGCTACATGGTCCGATACCAGAAGGAGGTGTCTTTGCAAACATTACCCTTCAGTCTTTGATAGGGAACTCAGCTCTTTGTGGTGTCTCCCGTTTAGGGTTTCTGCCATGCCAAAGTAACTATCACTCAAGTAATAATGGACGACAAACCCTAATATGATCAATCCTTGCTAGCAACATATTAGTTGGAGCTCTTGTTTCCTACCTATATGTGTTAATCAGGAAGAAATTGAAGAAGCAAGAGATGGTGGTTTCTGCTGGAATAGTTGACATGAACAACTATAGATTGGTATCGTACCATGAAATTGTTCGGGCCACTGCGAAGTTCAGTGAAAGCAACCTGCTAGGTGCTGGAAGCTTTGGGAAAGTTTACAAGGGACAACTAATTGATGGCATGGTGGTTGCAATAAAAGTTTTAAACATGCAGTTGGAACAAACCACTAGAAGCTTTGAAGCAGAGTGCCGTGTGCTGCGCATGGCTCGACACCGTAATTTTATAAGGATACTAAACACCTGTTCGAACATGGACTTCAAAGCATTGGTTCTACAGTACATGCCTAATGGTAGCTTGGAAACATGTTTGCACAGTGAAAACAGGTCATGTTTAGGAATCCTGAAGAGGATGGAAATTCTGTTGGATGTGTCAAAAGCAATGGAGTATCAGCATTATCAGCACTGTGAGGTAGTCCTGCACTGTGACTTAAAGCCAAGCAATGTTCTCTTTGATGAAAACATGACCGCACATGTGGCAGACTTCGGCATTGCAAAGCTATTATATGGTGATGACAACTCTGCAGTTTCTGTGAGCATGCCAGGAACAATAGGGTATATGGCACCAGGTACCCCCAGTCACACTAGTCTTGTTTTTTATCATGCTAAATTGCTAATACATGTATTGTTGCAATTAATACTTCTGCTTGTCAAAAAAAAATTTACCAGAGTACGGTTCCAGTGGAAAAGCATCAAGAAAGAGTGACGTATTCAGCTATGGGATCATGTTTCTTGAAGTACTCACAGGAAAGAAGCCAACGGATCCAATGTTTGGCGGACAACTAAGCCTCAAGATGTGGGTCAATCAAGCATTTCCAAGAAAACTTATCGATGTTGTGGATGAACGTTTACTGCAAGACCCTTCAATTAGCTGCATGGATAACTTCCTTGAGTCAATGTTTGAACTGGGTTTACTATGCTCGCGTGACATACCTGACGAAAGGGTGAGGATGAGGGATGTGGTTGTGACACTGAACAAGATAAACAAGGATTATTATCATTCTACAGCATTAGCAGGTCCCACGTCATTTGGTGTTGACGAGCATTTCAATGTGCAAGTAAGCAGTGCATGACAACTGAGTTATTCGACAAACTTATTGTCAAAGAATACCAAACATTGTTATTAGATGCACTGCCAGTCATTGAACTTTCGAGTAACAGATAATAACAGTGAACAGAGACATAAGGTGTATCCTGATTCTTCAGGGTATAGTGTGTATGATGAGACTTCCTTGCCTCATACAGAGGAATTTCCATTGTTATGTAAATTGAAACAGAAACCAAAAACTTGCAGTAAAAGTTCCTGCATTCTCAAATTAACAGCAAAGCATTACAGGATGCAGAAGAAAGTGAAACCTACCACAGCATAATGCAGCTCCTCACGTAACATTTCTGACGAAAAAATGGCAAGCCTACAAGAGATCTACCTAGCAATTTAAACTGCAGTAGGAAAAACAGTTTCCTACCACTTAGCTACCCCATCCTACATAGTATAAAACACAACAATCATATCCTACTGATCAAACCACAGATTAGCAATCGCTAGGGAGTGGACAATGTACATACATCAAATGTAGCTTGTACATCCAGTTGATCAAGCCACAAATTTCAGGCAGTGTGTATCATTGTGTATGACTTGACAGCGGCAAGAACAGAACCTTGTTCCACACCTCACGTATGTGTAGTTTGCAGAACTACCACAAACTGAGCAGTAGTGCCGTCGAGATGAAGTACTCGGTGGACCCACAGCAGCCCTCAAATATGATGGGACATGAGGAGGCAGGGATTCCAGATTTGCCTGTCACAGTTCCAGAGTGAAAATCTTTCCAGTATTTTACTGACAAAATAAACATGACAATAAAGAAACTTATAGCTCAAGGTTGCTTACTTCTTGTAAGACATCCATGAATGATCTTGCTGCCCTCTTCTCCAAAGCTTTCCCTTGCCTTGTCTTGCGTTTCGTAATCTTGGACTGCTTTTTTTGCATGAGAACTGTATAAAGGAAAGCAGAAAATAAAAGATGGCTTACAGCATTGAACTAAAGTTATCAGTGGGTACAACATTGAATGAACATCCACAGATCCACAACCCATAGACTATAACACAAATGCAACATTTAAAGAAATTGTGAACCCAACCTTTGCAGTTTACAAGCTGTAGCATGTGGAGTTTAAAGATATATAAAGAGGTATATGCATCGTAGGCCCTTGAACTTGTCTCGTGATGCCACTTAGGTCCACAAACTCTCTAATAGTACTTCTGGCACCCTAGTGTTGTTTAAGTATGCCACTTAGGCCCATAACTCATCGGATAAGGTTTTTGCCGACGTGGCGGGGACAGAGCGCACACGAGCCTGGTTTGGGCGGCCACACGAACCGGGGCTTGAACAGTGGCACCTCGGGCGGCGGCGTGGCCTTGGTCAGGACCTGCAGCACCTGCGGCATGGTGGGCCGGTCACCCGGGTTGGGACTGCTACACGCCAGCGCGAGCAGCAGCAGGCGTCCGGCCTCGTCGTGGTCGAACTCGTCGGCACCAAGGCTCTGGTCCACGGCGCCAAGCAGCGCGCCACGGCCGTGCATCTGCCACACCCAGTCCGACAGCAGCGGGCACCAAGGGTCGCCGGCGCGGAGCGCAAGCTGCCCCGTGACCACCTCCAGCACGAGCGCACCGAATGCGAACACGTCCGTCTCCCGCGACGCCTTGTGGCCGACGGAGTACTCGGGCGCGATGAAGCCGCACGGGCCGGCGACGTGCAGGTCGGTGAAGGCCTCGCGGTCGTCGTCGAGCAGTCGCGCCAGGCCGAAGTCGCCCAGCCGCGCGCGGAAGGACGCGTCCAGCAGCACGTTGCTGGCCTTGACGTCGCGGTGCAGCACCATGCAGGTGTACTCGTGGTGCACATAGTGAAGCCCCGCCGCGACGTCGCCCACGATGGCGTACCGCCTCGCCCAGCTCAGCATGGGCCACCGCTGCTCGTGGACGCCGCGCTGGAACAGGTGCTGGTCCAGGCTGCCGTTGGGCATGTACTCATACACCAGCAGCAGTTGCCCTTTCTTGTAGCACCAACCTGACAGAAATGCAAGTGACGCAGTGCTCGTCAGATCAGATTGGAAAAAGAACAAGACGCATCTCATCGTCCAGTGGACATCACTGCACGTTCGCTCTAACAACTATAACCTACTCTGTCGTACGCGAACCCCCTGGGCATCCCGGGGAGGTTGCTGAGCTGCTGCTCCAGCCGCTCCTGCCGCCTCTCCATGGACCGCCTCGCGCGCAGCTTCCTGGCGAGGAAGAAGGCGGCGACGCCGACCGCGACGACGGTCACCGGCACGACGACGGCGACGATGACGACCCACGTCGTGCTCTTCTTCTCCGGGATGACCTCGATCGACAGCGTCCAGTCGAGGATGCAGTTGAGCTCGAAGTCGGTGCCGGTGGACGCGGTGAAGCCGATGTACGCCTTCTCCGGGACGTGCTCGCTGAGGTCCAGCGGCGAGTCCAGCACCGGGGACGCCGGCTTCGGCTCGCCCCGGACGCCCATGTACACGGACACGTGCCGCGCCACGCCGTCGTACTCGACCCAGGCCGTGTAGTTGGTGGGGTTGCTGCTGTTCGTGGCGATGCGGAACGCCGTCAGGTTTGCCGTCTTAACGGACACGACAGAGCCGACGTTGAGGCCGACGTGGTTGTCGCTGGGATCGTAGCCCTGCTTCGTGGTGTCGAACTCGACAGCCACGAAGCGGTTCCTCGCCGGGGTTGGGTTGGCCTCGAGCGTGGCGTTGGTGAGGCCGAGGTAGCCGCCGTAGCTGCCGGGGGGCGGCTCGTCGCGGGACGGCGCGACGACGAAGGTGAGCCCCTCGCCGGGCCACGGCGATGAGTCCGGGAGGTGGAACACGTTGATGGAGAAGGTGTTGTTGAAGGACGTGCGGGGCCGTGGCACTGCCACTGCCATTGTCGACGCGGCGCCACATGGTGAAGCGGCGCTGGAGGAGCACGGAGCCGGACTTGTCGACCATGATGTCCAGGTAGCTGCCGACGTTGCCGGTGTCCGGGGAGACCTGGATCGCGCCCTGGTAAAAGCGGGCCTCCCTGCTGAACGCCAGCTCCTTTTGCTCCCGCGAGTTGCCCTCCTGGAACGACGTGTAGTTGTAGGTCTCCACCTCCAGCGCCGGCAGCGGCTGCAGCTGCCCGTGCCCCGGCTCCTGCGCGCGGCAGACGACGGCGCGGAGGCAGAGCAGCGAGAAGACGAGGAGGCAGCCTAGTAGAGGTGACAGAGCAGAGCGACCACGTCCACGTCCACGTCCGCCGCCGAATGCAGCAGGCGCCATGACCACTCACGCGCGGCTCACGTGCGCTCGGTCCCCGCCACGTCGGCAAAAACCTTGATATGACGAGTTATGGACCTAAGTGGCATACTTAAACAACATTAGGGTGCCAGAAGTACGATTAGAGAGTTTGTGGACCTAAGTGGCACCACGAGACAAGTTCAAGGGCCTACGATGCTAATAACACGGGTTGACAAGCTGCAGCATGTGAACCTCAAAGATATCTAAACAACTGGCTTTAGGGGCATCTCAGATGCTAATAACAGCACCTTATGAATAATTTGCATTGTTGTTCATGCCAGATGTGTTAGAAGCGAGCGTCTGCTGTAAATATTTTCTTTCAAGGATAATTTTAATCTTACTTTTGAAACTTTTGCAATGGCAAGAAAGAAAAAAAATGATTCTTATTCTGCAAACTGGATACTGCAAGCAATATAAAAAAATATGTCATACACAAGAAATCTGTATTTCAATACTTGCTGTTTGCAAAGAGCAACATTCTGTCATTGAGTTTGTGCATACTGTATCCACCTTATCCATTTTTACATCATGGAATTACTATATGAAGATAATAAAGGAGAAAGAAACTAACCAGGGTCTTCCTCATCTGTGGATCCGTACTCATCATCATTAAGATCTACCACCTCAACCCCAGAATTATCACTCTCAAGAGCTTCAAGGCGAGCTAATGCAGCCTGCATGGCATTACAGATATGAAGGTATCCATAATGGGACAGCAGAACATCAAGGAGAATAATTTCAGACACAATGATTGATCGGCGACCTATAAGCACAAAATTGTCCCAATCTGAATATGTATGGAAGCTGAATTAATTAACACCTCAAAGTAAAATCCTTCGGTAAGGAGCCATGAGAAAGGCACAGGGACCGCAATACACATGGCACATAATACGCATTGCAAACCCAGGATAGAACTCTTTTCCTAAAATGTTTTCTAGAGCATATACTTACTATTACCAAAACTACTTTTCAATGAGGCCAGATGGCCAATCGTTCTTCTAGAAAACAGAAACAACAATAAGGCCAATCACTTGAAATGAAATGCTTCTTTTATACTTGCTAGATAGAATTGGAGCATTCTGACCACAACACATGAGGATAGACAATGTAGAGAGAGCATCTATCCAGTTCTAAGTTCAACACAGTGAACTGAAAAAAAAAAAACCCGCCGAGGAAAGGGAATTGGCATCCTCATTGGCAAACGGCCACGGGAAACAGCTTGGGATAGGAGGAAGAGAGGGGGGACGTAGGAGCAGTCAGTGGAATCCCCTTGTTACCTGGGCGCGGTTGTCAGAGCTGGCGAGCGCGGAGGCCATGCGCGTGGCCATGCGGCGCGTGCGGGCGCTGGTCCGGCGGAACGGCCCGACGTTCTCCTCCTCCCCATCCATCTCCGGTGACCAACAGAGGCAGGCAGTGGCGGGCGGCCCTTTGCGCTGGATGAGGAGACAGGCGTCGTCGGCGTCAGCGCCGGCGGTCGAGCAAGTGCGGCGGCCGGTGGGGAGAAGTCGGCCAGGCTGCATTATCCATGATCCATCTCACACACTTCAGTTCAATTTCAATACCCTCTGATGAGTTGGGCTAGCCTCCTTCCGACCAGATTTCAACGGGCCGACATGGCGAAGTTTTTTGGTGCCAATTTATAAAAAAATTGCTCAAAAAAATATAAAAAAATTCATTCTACCTCCCTAAAATATTGCGCAGTCTTATTTACTTCTGGAATTTTGAAATCAGACATCCAACCTCCTAAACTCTAAAAACCGTTCAAAATACCTCTCTACCTTGGTTTAGAGTGGTTTTGAAGGCAATTTTGTCCTTTTTAGTTAAAAAATGATAAATACTTGATAATAAGGTTATTAAAGTAGGAAATGTCCCTAAGATTTAAGAAACTTAGAAAAAAGTTCTAGAGATAGATTGGGATATGAAAAATCCAAATAAAATATTTAGAGCTCATTAAAATATCTCTAAATGGTTCAAAAATAGATTAACTCTAGGAAAATAAAAAATATCCAAAAAAACTAGAAAATTCCCTAAACATTCTAATTGCTATGTAAATTTGTTGTGAAGACTTTTTTGCAACAAAAAATGTAATATGCAATCAACACAAATGCATAGCATGAATGTATTTAGCATTATCATCTGTTGCATTCATACTGGTTGCATCCTATATTTTTGTCATGCAAAGTTTTTAAAAGTTTATACATTAAATAGAATGTTTTGGAATTTTTCTACATTTTCTAGATATTTCCCATTTTCCTAGAGCTAAACCTATTTTTAAGCTTTATAAAGATGTTTTCATGAGCTCTAAATATTTTATTTGGATTTGTCGTATCCCAATCTTTCTCTTTTTTTTCTAAATTTTTAAAAGCTTAGAGAATTGTTTGTGGTTTAAAAACTTAATGTATTTACCAACCTTTTTAACTAAAATGACAGGCCTTCCTTCATAACCACTCCAAATCAGGGTAGGGTAGGGAGGTAATTTGAATAATTTTGAGAGTTCAGGAGGTGAGGTGTCTGGTTTTAAAGTTTGAGGAGCAAAATCAGATTAGGGCGATAGTTCATGGTGGTAGAATAGGTTGTAAAGCACCAATAGCAATTAACATCTCATTCCAGTTCGCACCACTATTTTGCCATGTTAGTGTAGATAGCCAAAAGGCCAAAGTCGATGTTGTGTCACCATTAGTGTGACGCAAGACAAATGTAACCCGATGGATATGTTTTTTCTGTAAGGTCGGCAAGAGCTTTGCCGAAATATATTAGTAGAAGAAAAAAGCAATACAATATAGTTACAACACCGAAGCAAAAAAGACAACCAAAACATCTGAACAACGGCAGACCACTGTCAAGGAAAAACTTGCTCCAACAACATAGGATCAGAAAACCTGATGGATGTTTTGCAACTGCAGGTTGCGTGTTCAGAGATGTCATCTGGACGTTTCAATTATATGTATCAATGAAGCAAATCACTAGTACAAAGATGGAAATGATGATTCATTCAATTTTCAAACATTGCATACAGTGCAGCTTGAGAAAACAACATTACACAGAGCGGAAGGCATTATATATAATAATACTAAATTCGTTTTAAATTATAGTTTGTTTGACTTTTTTTGACCCTAAGTTTGACCACTCGTCTTATTCAAAAATTTATGTAAAATATCACTTCTTTTGTTGTGGCTTACTTTATTAACAAACGTTCTTTAAGAATGACTTAAATTTAACTATGTTTGCACAAATTTTTTGAATAAGACGAGTGGTTAAACTTAGGATAAAAAAGTCAAACGAATTATAATTTGGAAATGAGTGAGTAGAAGGGAAACAGACGAGGAGCAGTAGCTGTAGAGAGTAGCACGTCCGCAGACACACTTGCAAACACTAGTAATCACGGAAAGGGCCCGAAATAAATTAAATCGGATTAGCCAGCAGGACAAGGTGTCAAACCATGTCATCATCTTCAGCCATCTCGGAAGTCAATGGAGCGGCGCCAGCGCCGGCACCGGCGGTGTGGACCTTGGAAGAAGACGTCGATGGAGCGCCTTCGCCGGTGGTGGAGGAGACCCGCTCGAAAGTCGATGGTGGAGCGGTGGCGGCGTGGTTCACAGCCTCCTCCTCCTCCTCCCTCTACAGCTTGTCGGTGAAGGTCTCCATCCCCATGTATAAGAGAAGGAGCCAGACATAGGAGAGGAACTCGCCGCCGTTGCCCAAAGCCTTGGCGTGTAGGTAGCCTCTGCACCTGCCGGCGGAGAAGCAGAGCATCTCAATCCAGACGCCTTGGATCACCTCCCACATCTTCTTCTCATCACCTAGGTGTTGCAACGCTTGAGCAAGCATCCAAGCCTCGTGGATGAAAGTTGCTGAGATGGTGGCTTCTGATGATGAATTTAGCTTGCTGATAATCTTTTCTGTAAGCTCTCTCTCTCTTATTATCCAGTGGCAGTGGTGCCTGATTGTCACCCTTGAATATGGCCTGGAGCTCTTCATGGGCTGCTGTGAAGAGATTACGCCTGGAGCCAGGCAACAGCATCTCAGGATTGAGGAACAAGAGGTACGCCATGTAGTTGGACATGTGTGTGCATAGGACAGCTTTACAGTGGGTCAACTCTTGGTCGCATCGAGGACACCATGTCCTAGTCCGGTCGTTGCCGGCAGGTGGTGAATTAGTAGTCCAACACCATTTCCCTACCATTTCTCTGATCCTTTTTCTTGCTCCATGGATTAACTCTGGTATTCCTAGGAGTAGAATGGAGACAGGAGTTGATAGCCTTGTTTTCCATGCCGGGACCTTAGCAAAGGCACATGTCGTCGTATGCTCTGCAAAGGAGCCGTTGAAGAAGCAGAGATCTGTGGCCATGTGCCACAGGAGGACACTCTCATCAAATGGCCTCTTCTTTCCCATGCTGCTCAAGCCCAGACGACGACGACCGTTGCTGCTGCTGGAGGTGGTTGTGCTTAAGATTAAGAAGCTAAGCACCGGCCAGTGTGTGCTATGGTTGTTGAACCTGCGGTAGCTAGGGACGTCGTGTATTTGTTTCTTCCACCCATCTTTCAAATATCCAAGAACGAATATTGAAATTGTGGCAGAGGAGAAGCATGGCTCCATGCCCTTGCCTCCAAACTTCCACTTGATGTTGTGCTTCATGTTGCTGCTGGCAAAGTACCCTATGAGGCTGTATTGAGCGACCATCTAGGGCCACAACTTCCCAAAAAGACTCACCGATGATTCAACCATACTACTAGTTGCGTCCCCAACCATAGCAGGAAGCCCAGAATCAATCTCTAGAATAGCAGTACAACGGAATATGGTATACGTAATCTTGACATCAATACCATCATCATCATGTTTATCATGTGCTTCTTCGCTGTGACTCTGGTGGTGGAAGAGACCGATGGAAGCCAATGGCAGCACCCAACATGAATTCCGTATGAATGCGCGACAATTGAGCTTCACCATATGGTAGAGCCCGTCACTAACAGTTTTCAACTCCTTTGCCAAATCAGTTTGCGTGGTAAAGCCTGCGGTCTTTATAAATTAGTTTGGTGTAGAGAAGATGGAACGCAGCGGCGAGCCCTCTCTGCACGTGGCCATATGCTCTCTCCTCGCTAATGCCCTAGAAATACTTAAGGATACCGAGGCGGAGACGATAGGGAGATGTTAGGTTGACAAATAGCCTGTAGGAGGCCTCACCGAGCAGTCGAAGATATTTGCTGACTTGATCATTTTCTTTCATTACTTGTCTTACTTGCTCAATGACTAGTGCACAGAAGCATCCTTCTCCTTCTTGCGATGGAGAATTTTTGTTGTGATGATGAAGCCGGCCATGTCGTTGTTGCCTCGTCGCCCTCAAGCTTGCCTAGATAGATAGATAGATAGATAGATAGATAGATAGATAGATAGATAGATAGGGAGAGAGAGAGAGAGGAGGTGGGATCGCAGGAGGCCTCACCAAGCTCTTGAAGCCGTTTTCTATTTCTTTGTCTCCATTGATCAAGTTGTTTCATCAAAATCCTTAATGGTTCTAAGAGTTGTGCACATAAGCGGCATTCTTTTGATGGAAAATGATGATTGCCATCCTCCATAGAAGCTGCAGGTGTTGCCACGTCGTCCACAACATTGTTGCCTATATACAGGGGCCAAATATATAGTTAAGAAAATTAATAAGTCGATGGGAATTATTTATAACTAGTCCATCAACAAGAGTCAAGACATTGTTGATAAGCAAATTAATGTGACTTGCAAGGTACAACAATTATTAAGAAAATAATCGAGTTGGAGCTTTGGCTATGAGAGCTAAAGATGGGTTGATGACAGGAATGGAAGTGATTGATACGAGAACTCCCCCCAATGCTATAGTCGGTGGAGCTGCACTCACGGATAAATAACCAGTTATTTATCACGAATCGTTTAGACCAACATAGGTCATAGAATTTAGGAACATTAGAATTCCATCGGTAATAACTACAATGAATTTTGTATTTTAGAAAAAATATTGAAGAAGAATTCACAGTTTCTACTCTAGGAGAAAAGACCATCATCTCCTACCAGATTAGTTCCTAATTTTCGTTTTGAAGCTAGTAATGAGTAATGACCCCACCTATAGTACCCGAACTTTATTTCAACTTCCTATTTTTTCTATTTTTATTTTCAAATTAGGAGAAAAATATCAAGTGTAGCAGAAGTAACTTTTGAAGGTTTAGTTATGGCTAGGGGTTATAGTTGATGTTGGTTGATTATTTTTAACGTCTCTAATTGAAATTTGAATATGAAATTTTGACCAAGGGAAAAAAAGGAACTATATATATACTATAAGAAATGTGGTGATCTATGATGATGGATCAAATGGTTGTTAAATCTTTCTATTTATGACGTGTTTTCAAAAGCTAGTTCAGCTTAATGATAGAAAATGCAATGTGTCACTGATGCTAGCCAAAAATCATCATAATCTACTTCACGGGCACATTTATGACGATTTTATGACAATTCTTGTCTTTCATAATTGTATCATCCAAAATACTTTGGTATTGTGCTGTAATAAAATTTTCTATCATCACAAATGCATAATTATAATATCCCCAAAAGTTTTCATTAGGAAAATTGAATTGTAGTAATCATATGATTCACGTGGCCTTCCTTTTAGTGGACTTCCCTACTCCTTATTAGGAAGATGCAAGGTGATCGATGAATAGCTAACATTAGCTTTCTTACATGTAAATTTAAAAGTACCTTAATTTCATATGTTTATTCATATAAGAAATAATTATGATTTTTTTATCACCAATATGTCATAAATCATTTATACCTATCTATTAGAAACGCTAAGCATTTGAACTCCTTGTGCTAAAATTCAAATGTATGTGTACCTTACATAATATTTTCTTAGTCGCTTTATTCTTTCTAAAAACTAATAAAGTAATAATACAAAGATATTCTTGAAAATTTCCAAAATTTGAAGGGGACCAAAATGTATCATTACAGCACACAAGAAGAAAATTTTAAAAAGCTACACTTCTATAAGCTGATGAGTTGTTTTACACCAAACGAAACATTGAAAGAAAACAATGCTTATAGAAAACATTTGAGCTTTTAGCGAAAAAATTAGGCACGAGAAGTCCCGCTTGTGGATCAATAAAAAATGAAAAAGAGCCCATTGCAACAGGTCAGAGTATATGAGCAACAACTAGTAACCATAGCCTTATCCATTCAATCTTGCTTCTTCTCTCCACCGCCCCAACTCTCTCAACCCCACCGCCCCTCCGCTCTCACCTGCCCTCTACTATCACCCATGACATCCTGTGCGTCGAGCTCCAATTTAGACATCTTAATTATATGATGTTTTAGACATCTCAGAACTGAACTAATCTTGTCATTAAATTGGTTTGTTTGATAACATATGACTTTTGTCTTAATAGTCATGGCTCTAGTATGTGAGATGTTGCATCCTTAAAACAATGTTGAAGCTGTAGTGATATCACTAAAGTCTCAATGTAGTCTTGAACACCGAAAATACCAAATGCCAGTTTTATTCACATTTTACAATCTTCTATATTGAATGATGATAATTCTATTGGTATTTGGTTACAAATTGGACTTGGTTGTAGATCTCTTTACTTTGAGTTGCACAGATAATTCGGTACTCTGTTTTAGTTGGGATCTTAACATTGCTCTTCTTATCTGTAAGACGGCAAAACTAATTTGTCAGTTTCATGTGCATACTGGTACTTCGAAAATATGGATTGTGCAAACTGGTATTTCTTAAATATTGCAATCATTGGTGCCAACTAATAAGTTTTGCTCCTCTAATTCTCCATTTTGTTTCATCTCAGAGGGTAATCATGTGTCAGAAAGCAACCTAAATATGACCATGATTTAGATCACTTTGTGTGCAGTTGATGGCTTTTTTCAAAAATGGGTATTGGCATATTGCAAACCTATAGATAGGGTTGAAAATAGATGGGTTAAATCTCGACCCGTCCTGTTTTCTACATTTGACCCGCTTGTTTTTGTATTCTCGGAAAAATCCGGAAACAGGTCAGGATGTGGATTGAGGCTCTGCAGGAGCAGGACAGAAACGGGAGAACCTTCGTTTCGCCCGTTTTCTCGGGATCCCATATTTGGTTGGAAACATCCCATATTTCATCCCCATTCCTCATATTCGGGATGAGCACAATAGACCATGCCCCTAAGGCCCAATAGCTCTAGAGAGAATTATCTATTTGGCACTGAAACAAATCACTCTTTCGTATAAGGCACTGAAAATTTTGAACTTCCTTATCTAGCACCAACTTAAAAATTTCTTCCGTAAATGGCACTGCCGTCCATTTGATGCACTAAAGGTGTCAAGTGATAGGTAAAATGACATTTATACCCTTCTATGTAGCAGTAGGCCAGCAATATGTAGTGCTAGATAGGAAAAGAATAAATAGACATGTTGTGGATATGTTAGAGGTTATTTTAATTATCTTTCGATACAGGAAAAATATGTTAGAGGTTATTTTCATTATATTTTATAATGACATATGTGGATAATTTCAATGTAAATTTAATTTAGGAGGTTCCTTTATGTTTTTTTTCAGGTGGGTAGTTTTTTTTGTGATGATAATTGTTAGAGTCTACTAAACTAAAGGTAAGATGTTTCATAGTATTTTGTGAATTTGTAGGATTTGCGTTTTTTTTTCTAGTGCGTCTTACTGAGATTAACATAGAGGCTCTTTTATGAACTTTAATTCCGTAACAGTAAGATAATGCTTTCTTTAATAAAAATTTCGTACGGATAACAAATTAGATATAATAATAATAATAATAATACTAGCTAGCTGGATTATATATGCTACTAGTATGTGTATAGCTAGGGCTCACCGTGCTCCTTGGGTCTTGGAGGACTGTCCTCGCACTCCTGATCCACAAATTTCTTGGCTCGTTTCACGTATTCACTACTACAGGAATTTTAACCGAGGCGAGCAAAACTGATTTTCCGAGGCGGGCATCACAACCGCCACGGCCAAAAGGTCACGGTAAATCAGGTATTTACCAAGACAGTTAAAATGCCCGCTTCGGTAAATCAAATTAAAAAAAAACAAAAAACAAAAAAGCCACAGCCGAACTGGGCCTGGATCTGGGCCTCCCCACCGCTGCCCCTGCACGCTCCCCGCCGCCGCCACTGCAAGTTCCCCGCCGCTCGATCCGCCGCCGGGGAAGCCAGATCCAGCCTCCACGCGCTCCTCGCCGCCGAGGAAGCCGGATCCAGCCTCCACGTGCTCCCCGCCGCCCGATCCGCTGCCGGGGAAGTCGGATCCAGCCTCCACGCGTGAGCCACTGCCTAATCCGCGCCCGTCGGAGAGGGAGAAGAGGGAGTCGACGTCGGATCTGGCCTCCCCGTGCACACCGCCGCCGGATCCGCGGAGCTGGGGAGGGAGAAGAGGGAGCCGCCCGATCCGTCGCTGCTCCGCTCACCGGAGGGAGAGTGAGGCCGCGCCGCCGAAGGGAGAGGGAGGCCTCGCCGCCACGCCGAGGGATGGAGAGGGAGGCCACACCATGGGGGAGAGGGGCGGTGTGGGGGAGCGGTGGGGAAGAAAGGCGCAGTGGAGGAGAGGGGCACCGTCGAGAGATGGAGGAGGTCGCGAGGGAAGGAGGGAAGTCGCGAGGGAAGGAGAGGGAAGTCGTGGTCACGGTGCTGAGCGCACCGCAGAGAGAAGGGCGCAGCCTGCGGGAAAGAGAGGAGAGGGGGAGTGAGTGTTAGGGTTTCTGATTTCGTTTATATATTGGTGATGATAGTGGGCTGGTGTGGGCTTGCCGGCTAGGCCTGATTTACCGAGGCGGTTGAGTTAGAATGCCCGCCTCAATTAATGATTTACCAAGGCGGTTGTCTTAGATGCCCGTCTCGGTTAATAGGCATTAACCGAGGCAGTTTTGTTATATTGTCCGCCTCGGTTAAGCATTAACTGAGATAGTTGCTGGGCCGGTTGCCCTGCCACGAATAACCGAGGCGGGCAACCGGCCCACCCACCTCAGAGGTTATTTTGGAAACGCCTTGTAAAACTTTTTGTGTAGTAGTGATTCCTGGAGCGGATACATGTCTTGGTCTTGTTTTTGTCTTGCAGTAGGCGATGAGCTGACAGAGGCTATAAATGCTCGCACTCTTGAGAGCCCATGGTTTCATGAAGCATCTGAGAACCCCGGGGATGAACAAGAGGATTGCTACTTGCAACAGCCTCTTGTCACCACCTGGTGGCCAGGACTTGCAGAAGACGTAAATGGCCACGGTGACCTGAGACACCGCAGTGAGCAGGTGCCTGCTCCATATATATAGCTCGTTGTCTTCGATGTTGTAAGCAGTGATGCTGTCTTGTCCGCCAAGGTGGAGTAGGAGGACGGGCACCCACATCACCTCTGTTAGAATAAACCACGATAGTGCCACGGTGTGTGCGTTAGTGTGCTGCACCGTGGTGGTGTCATGTTAATTTGGTATGTCCAAGTTCGTGCCATGCAGGCTAGCTGCTGTGCGAGTTAGTGTCCAGGATCAAGTCATAGTTTGTTAGGAAACTAGTTCGTTGCATGATGACATGCAAAAGTGAGTGGTGTGCGTGTGCGTGTGTTGCCGGTTTGCATGGAGAAGCCATGATGCCTGGATGAGCGAGTGGCTCTCAGACGTCGCTGAGCAAGTCATGCGGATCATGGCATGATGGCCGGATGTGGAGGTTAGCTCCTTGCCAGTCCGTGACCTATTTGTAGCCCCTGTACTCCTCTGTGTTCATTTGCCAAGTCTAGTGAATAAGAAAGCCAACATACAGGTCGTCCGTTGGCCGGGGCGTTCATCGCCGAGCTTCTTGTTCTTTGTGTTCGTGTGAGTGTTCCTGGGCAGAGCCAACACTTGGTATCAGAGCCGGTGTATGTACTACGGAGGTTCCATCAGTCCACCACGACAACCGCCGAAGAAGAAGCGTGTGATCCCACGCAGACGGCCGGCGGCAACGGCGATGGCTGGTGGTGATGAGAAGGGTGAAGCCAGCTCGTCGCGTACGGTCGTGGTGGAGCGCGGTTTTAGTGGCGTCGAGGTCCCGAAGCTGACGAAGACGAACTACCGCGAGTGGGCACTTGAAGTGCAGTGCAACCTGGAGGGCATGGAGCTCTGGGATGCCGTTGAGGGCGGCAACGCCGAGCGCGGCAAGGATCGACGGGCACTGGCTGTCATTCTCCGTGGTGTGCCGCCGGAGATGAAGTCTGGGCTCGTCACGAAGAAGACGGTCAAGGAGGCTTGGGAGGCGATCAAGTCGCTGCGCGTGGGAGACACGCGTGTGCAGGAAGCCAAGGCGCAGCACCTCCTCAAGCAGTTCGAGAACGCGGCGTTCAAGGACGGCGAGGCGATCGACGACTTCGCCGTGAGGATCGGCTCCATTGCCGCGGAGCTGCGCGAGTTGGGCGAGGACATGGAGGACGAGCACGTCGTCAAGAAGATGTTGCGGGTTGTGCCGTCGAGGTTCAACCAAGTTGCATGCTCCATCGAGATGTTCGCCGACTTCAAGAAGATGTCGCTCGAGGAGCTCGTCGGCAGGCTGCGCGTGGTCGAGGAGCGTTGTGGCGGCGGCGAGCTTGGAGGCGAGCGCACCGGGCAGCTGCTGCTCACGGAGGAGCAGTGGGAGGCGCGTCGTCGTCAGCGACGCAACAAGGATCATGCACGTGCGGGAGATGCGCAAAACGGCCGTGGCGGTGGCCGCGACGACGACGCTCACAGCACCACGAGCTCAGGAAGCGGGTGTGGCGGGAGCCGCTTCCGTGGGCGATGCTATGAGTGCGGCGAGCGCGGCCACATGGGCAAGGACTGCCGTGGGAAAAAGAAGGAAACAGCTCTCCTCGCGATGATGTCGACAACGAAAGCGAGATGCTCATGTAGAAATTTGGGCGAGGGGTGTTGTGGTTTAGGGGTGATTGTTAGAATAAACCACCACAGTGCCATGGTGTGTGCGTTAGTGTGTGCTGCGCCGTGGTGGTGTCATGTTAATTTGGTATGTCGAGTTCGTGCCATGCGAGCTAGGCTGTGGTGCGAGTTAGTGTCTAGGATCAAGTCATAGTTTGTTAGGAGACTAGTTCGTTGCATGATGACATGCAAGAGTGAGTGGTGTGCGTGTGTTGCCGGTTTGCATGGAGAAGCCGTAATGCCTGGATGAGCGAGTGGCTCTCAGACGTCGCTGAGCAAGTCATGCGGATCATGGCATGATGGCCGGACGTGGAGGTTAGCTCCTTGCCAGTCCGTGGCCTATTTGTAGCCCCTGTACTCCTCTGTGTTCATTTGCCAAGTCCAGTGAATAAGAAAGCCAACATACAGGCCATCTGTCGGCCGGGGCGTTCGTCGCCGAGCTTCTTGTTCTTTGGGTTCGTGTGAGTGTTCCTGGGCAGAGCCAACAACCTCTAGCGTGCCGGCCACGGCGCTGCGGCCGCCTCCTCCACCACCACCTTGATCCTCCTTATGATGGTTGAAGAGTATGGCAAGGGCGTAGATGGCCACAGCATCACCGGCGAGGTATGCCATCCACGCTATGGATCTGGCCCATCGAGGAATAGCAAACCTACGCAACGAGGAAAAGACCAAGAGAAGGATTTGGATGGCCATGCTGCTGAGGACGAGGACGCGCAGCTGCGACTCCTCCCACCAGTGCACAGCACTCGTGAGGCCTCCCATCTCTCTCTCTGTCTCTCTCGTCTCGTCTGGTCGTCTCCCCCACAAACACACTGCACGCGCCGACGCCAACGCCAAGTGAGGCCTCTCGTTGTCTCTTAATAAGTTTGCCTTAAGTTGAACTATTATAGGCTTGGCTATAAGTTTATAGACAAGAGTATGGTCGGTATCAAACAAGAGGATGATTTATGGCTTTCGTTTGTTCACCTCCAAATTAAAAGCACTCATGATTCTATTCCTTGCTTCTTTGTCACCTAAAATTTGAACAAGTAACGCATTGGTGCTTATGCTTTGCTTCTTTGTATCCTTACTTGTCTCTTGTCCAAAGCTTCATGCATGCATTCCATGAATTCCCGAGATAGCTCTTTTTTGTGAAGAATAAAGATGGTTGGTCCTCACTACATACCGTACACTACATACCGTAGGAATTGGTCTTTGTTAAAGACCAGGACAACAATTTGCCCAGCTAGCAGTACCCAATAATTACTAATAAAGAGAGAGAGACAGTCAGTCCTGAGACAGCTTTATTTACACACTGAAGAGCTTCAACACGAAGTTGGTTTACTGCTAATAAACGCTATATATTCCAGAGGTGACTCTGGCCGGGGAGAAGAAGACAATATTGTTTGCAAATGGACTGCTGATGGCCGGAGTGTACTAGCAGACTGCCAAATCGGTGTATGAAGCACAATTAGTTATTCTTTGTTTTTGAGATTGTTTTTCAAGCGTTTAATCACTCGATGACATCGATATAAAGGTACTATAAGCTATGCGCAGCACTAATTCAGCTGCATGTGGCCTCTATTGTACCCTTCCTTAAATTACAAGCTTTCTGATAAGAACTCTGGAAGTTCTGGGAGAAGGTGCATCTCATGCCTTTAGTTTTTCATACCAGACCATATATGACAGTATCAGCTCCTCAGCATAATTAAATAATCATATATAGGTCCAAGATATATACTGCCGCCATCTCTAAAAAAAGCAGCAGCAGTAACTAAGAACATTTGAGCTATTTCAGGATCAGGGGCCAACTTACATACACGTGGAAACTTTCCTCTGTTTAGAGAAACGTTAATGATATAATTAAGACGTTCGGATGGACGGACGCCTCCCTCCGCTCACTCCTGCACGCGCCGCTCGCCTAGTGACCCTATCTGGTCATCTCGTCCGTGCGCCCAAATGCTCGCTGCGTCTCCGTGCCCATCCTCCCAAACCACTCCGCCTAGCCGCCGCCGGTCCCCCCTCAGCGCCACGCCCCCTGCCACGCCACGCCCATCCCCTGCGGCCTCCTCCGTGCTGTCTCCCCGCGCTGCCTCCTTTGCATCGCATTCCCCACCGGGCCCAGTCTGCCTCCTCGCCGCGACCGCCTCCACCGAGCCGGCGAGCCTCCACAACGGATGCTCCAGCAAGCAGGTGAGGGGGATGAGATTTGTGTGACGCAGCGCCCGCCGGTGAGTTGCCCGTGTCACTGCAGCACGGCGAGGTCGATGCACCGCCGCGCATGCCTCCATTCGTCCAAGCAAAGCCCATGTTGCAAGAGTATGTTTCAAGTGATTCAGATGTTTCATCTGGATGTTGCAAGTGTTTCATCTTGATGTTGCAAAAGTAGATCGGAATGTTGCACGTGTTGCAATGGCTATACATGTATGTTTCAAGTTTATGTTCCAAATGTTTCATCTCGTTTTCCCGACGTATGTTTGCAAGTGCTTTATCTAGATGTTGCATATGTTTTCACACGTATGAAGTGTTTTCAGGTGTTTTTTGCAAGTATTTCATACGCATGTTTCGAGTGTTTTAGCTGTTTCGTACGTATGTTGCAAGTGTTTTATCTGGATGTTTTAAAAATAGATCTGGTGTTGTAGCTAGTGTTTCAGATGCATATTTCATGTGTTTCATCTACCTTCAGACGTATGTTGCAAGTGTTGCATCCGGATGTTTCAAAAATAGATCGCATGTTGCATCTGTGTCCTCGCTTTTCTGTTGCCTCACCTTCGCCTCGGTATCTCCTCCTCCTCCCAGTGCCGGCTAGGCATCCGCCGCCCCTCCCCCTCTTCTGGATGCTGGCATAGCCACCTGTTGTAGCTGCTGGCTGCGTGCATGTGCCTGAGAAGCGAAGGGGGCACGAGCGGGGACTCTCCATGTGCAGTCGGGCTGCGCGGGTCGTGCATAGGCGTGCGCGGGATGCAGGTGCGCGGGGGGAGATGGAGTGTAGGCGTGGGCGTCTAGACGCGGGCGTCTAGACGCGGGCGTCTGTCTAGACATCTGGGCATTAGCACTGCTGTTAGAAAAAAAATGTATGTAATATACTTAGTGCTACACTGCTACTGCATGTAGTGCCTTTTCTATTGGGCCTTCCCCTTCGAACATTTTGGGGCGGAGTCGGATTGAATAAGGGCTTGTTTGGTTTGTCTGAGTTCCGAAACATGAGCCCTGTTCGCTTGGCTGATAAGCCATGGCTGAAAGTACTGTTGACTAATTTGTTGTGAGAGAAAATACTGTTCGTTGACTGAAAAAGTATGACTTATAAGTCAAGCGAACAGGGCCCACTTTTGAAATCCCGTTTTGGTTGAAATGAAATGTTCTCTTGTTCCTTGTTCCTTCTAAATGTGCCATGAATAATATAATACTACTATCTTATTATTCCATCAAAACAACTTTTCTGCCCGTTATCAATTAGAGATAGACATTGAGGGCCTATTTGTTTGGTGACCAAAACTTGCCACGTCTAACCTTCGATAAACTGTGGCTGCCACAGAAAGTGTGGCGAGCAAAATCGAAGTCAAACTTGTGGCAAGTTTTAGCACGAAAATGAGTCTATGACATGTGGGGCAGGGTGCTAGGAAAAGTTCGGCGTGCCATAGCTGTGACAGTAAATCAAACAGCTGCTGAAGAAACTATGGCACGATCAACCTTTAGCATGGCAAGCTTTGGTCTCCAACCAAACACGTCCTTACACAATCATTTAAGTTTGTATCTAGACCCACTTTAAGCAAGTTCTCTGCTCGAAACTGGTGGGACCACACCAATAATTTCATTGGGACCAAAACATCCTTGGTAAAATTGCAATACTTACAAAGGTGGATACATGTTTCCGGCTCTAATCTTCACAACTTAGCTTTCAGGTTAGGTCATGAGGTCAGCCTCGCTGACGTAGGTTCTTTGTTATCACAAAACTTGTGTCTGTAGTATTACTGTACTAGTAGGGTCCAAGTGAAGAGCACGGTATTTATACAGTTTGTTTCGCTGGAATTTGGTGGCGGCTGCTGATGCTGATTTGTTGTGAGAGAAAAACACTGTTTGTTTGCTGAAAAGTATTGCTGAAATAGTGCTAAAAAACAGGGCGTATGTTTCCGCCTTAGCTTCACCTTTTTTGTCCTCTCGTTTTGGTTGCATTTTTTTCTTTGATTTCAGCTTTAAGAATATAATATAATAGTAATTAACATGACTGGACTGCGCACTATATTTATGTCAGTACAGTACACTTGAACATCATGACTTCGCTTGAACTTATCAGCCATGGAACATTATTTTTCTTCCGCCAAAGTTTTATGGAGCTTATTATGATGTCCTAAGTGTGAGTTAAATGCTAATCCTATGCCAAATTTCTTTCATAGAATTTGTACTGCAATATTATGATACTATCAACTCCAAATCCCACTTTAGAATCCTATGTACATGCAATGCAGATCATTGCTTGGATTAGGGGGGTGTTTGGATCCGGCTATTAAAATTTAGGAGACGTGTCGGGAGGATATTGCATGGGGTGTTCGAATACTAATAAAAAAACAAATTACATAATCCGTCAGTACTCCACGAGACGAATTTTTAAGCTTAATTAATCCGTCATTAGCACATATTTACTGTAGCAAGCATTGTCAAATCATGAACTAATTAGGCTTAAAAGATTCATCTCGTAAATTAGTCGCAAACTATGCAATTAGTTTCATAATTAGCCTATATTTAATACTCCATACATGTGTCAAACATCCAATGAAACAATGACTAAAATTTAGGAGGGGCAACCAAACACCCCCTTAGTCCAGTCTGGAACTGAACTTTGGACAAGGTGAACTGCACCACCGTGTCGTGTTCAGGTTGCATACTGACCGGTGGTGATAAGTTGTCAGGCAAGATGAAAGGCAACATTGCTTACCGACAGACAGTGATCGACCGCACCAGTGTTTAGAAAAACTATGAGATGGATTACTGTACTGTGACATAATGGTGAGAATGCTTAGTGCTGGAATGGTGTAGGTGAATGTCGATCCTAGGAATGGGAGAAGTAGATGGTGATTTTTTTATTTGTTAGCTACACTGTATGTATTTTTTTAATCATGGAAGTGAGCAGGAGCTCTGAATTCATTCAGTTGAACCCAAGTACCCAACGCAAAGCAGTAGCAGTTTAAGCTGAAGCTAGAAGAAAAAGAGTGCCCGGCCCGAGGGAGTGGGCTTAGTTGGGCCGACGCCGGGCCATAGCCCAATAGCCAGAAGTGGCCCGTGAGCTAAAAGCAGAACGGATCCGGTTTCCCGTAACGGGATACTGTTTCCTTCCCTCCTAATCTTGCCTGTAACGGAAACTACATTTCATCTGTGCCTCTGACATGTGGGCCGTCCTTCCTTCTCACACAAACAGGAGACATCGTGTCTGTGCCTCTGTCGGGTGGGCCATGCCTCCTCCTCTACTGGTTGCTTGCTTGCTGTACGCGTACGAGCCCGTTGGCTGGTTGTTTTTTTAGCTTGTAAGCTCAATGGGTGTTAATTTATTATGAGAAAAAAACATTATTATCCTGATAAGCTCTGACGAACAGACTGTACCTACGTATGCTGTACAAAGACACTGACACACGCGTAACGCGGGGAGGACGGACGAGGCGCAGCAGTAAAAACAGCATTTGCTTTTTCTACCCACCACTGCCTTTTCACCTTTCCTCCTCATCAAATCACATGACTGCTCCCTTCCCTTCTCTTCTCAGTTCTCACCGCGCAGGCTCGACAGAGGCCAGGCCAGAGAGGCAGAGCAGTTCACTTCATCCACGCCCTGCCTTCGCTTCGTCGCCGGTCTGTGAGTGCGAGCAAGAACCACTTCGATCTGCGTGGGCGAGGTTTTCGCTGCAGCGCGAGTGCGATCGCCGCCTTCCGTCCTCTTCCTTCTTGGAGCAGTGCGGCAGTGGGGCTTCAGCACGCCAAGCGAAGCAAAGCGGATTCCAAGGTACGGACCGTACCACGAAACCCCAACCGTAGCATTTCCTTTCCCTTTGCTTCCCCCGCTTTCTTGCTTGCTTGATCCGACGAGCAGCACAACACCATAAAGCTAGTGCCTTTCGTCTAGTCCGCACGAGATGATCTCTCGGATCCTTTTCTGCTCTGGTTGTAATCATTATGCTTCTTGGATGTATTTGGGTCGAACTACTTCACTCTTTAGTAGAAAAGTAGCGGTCTCGCTCGATCGATCATGCGCCGCGCTTGTTACCCCGAGGATTGGATTGGTTCGTGTGCGTCCGCTGATGATTCGAGGGTAGGATTTCCCTCATACTCCTAGCCTTCAGCCATTGCAGATGCAGGGCATTGAAATTGTGGTTGCTTCTGGAATAAGCATCCAGTGGCCATCTAGGTGTCTCCCATCACTCACTTCTGCCCCGTTCACTTGGCTAAGCATGGCTGGAAGCACTGTTGATTGATTTATTGTTAGAGAAAATTATTGTTCGTTGGCTTATAAGTCATTGATTTCGTATGTGTCATCTTTGCCCAATTACTAGTGCCATCATGTACAACTTGCTCAGTTCCTTCATTAATTTTGCCATGTGGTCCCACTATAATTTCTGTTGTGTTGGGAGAACTGGGCATTGTACTGAGAGACATTGATTAAACTGCTGCGCATCATTTTGGTACTCATTTCCATGTACGAGTTCAGGGACTCGGCCTTCGTCTCTTGCTTTACCTCCATGTGCTAGTACATATCAACAGTCAGGAACCAGGGGTAGTCGAATTTGTTGGAGTTCATTACCAACCTTAACGACTCTGACCTTGTAATGTAGCTGCATACTACTCATCATTGAAATTCAGTTTGCATTATTATTATCATCACTAAATTGTGTAAAATGGGCCACTCCCAAAATATTTGTGCACCATGATATGAAAAAGAAAGTCTCAGTAAAGGTCATCTGCTCACTTTGATATGTAGATGTACCTAATTATTTTGCCTTCTTTTCTGTTGTGATGAATCAGAGAAAACAAGTCTGAAAACTTACTGTTCAGCAAGTGAGATTTTTCTTGAACTGTAGTGTACAATAAGCTGAGTCAAATGATATGATAATACAAAATTGTAGTATCTGTATTTGCATTACAGTCATTTGATCTTTGCTTTCATGTTTAGAAAATAAGTAGTTGTGATTCCTGAACAACATTACCTTTTCTTGCCTCATGCATCAACCATGCAACTGGATCTGATGTGTATCCAGTTGCATGTTTGATACACATCAGCTTGACAGTGCAGTATATTTATTCCTTTCCTTTGGTTTCTCATCTTGCTAGTATCAGTACAATGGTGGCGAGCAAATTCTCGTGGAGCCAGGTTGTAAAAAATACCAGGCCAACAAACCTGTCCATTCCTGCAAGAAACCTCAAACAGCAAGACCTTGGAGCTGTGATATTTGGTTGCACTAACAATACCATTGCAGAATGTCACTCACGACAACTTTTTGGTATGCTCTTGGTTTGTCTTCATCACAACAACTCTTCTCTAAGCTTTGTATTTACAAAACTGAGCTACCCCTTTAATGCATTTGGGCATATCAACTTGTTGAGGGATCCACTGATTTAGTTACCGTTTGTGTCATGTTTCAGGATTGCCAAAAGGACATATTTCGTATGTACGAAACATTAAGGAAGGACTACCTCTCTTCCTCTTCAATTATGATGATCGCAAATTGTATGGTATTTACGAAGCTGCAGGGAATGGCAAGTTCTGTCCTGAATCAAATGCATGGTCACATGATAGCAAGGGCAAAACAAGCTATCCTGCCCAGGTACAACCCCTGGTGTCTGTACTTTGAATGTCATCTTTTTCACTCTCAGTAAAATGGCTTCTATATTCATGCCCTTTTATTTGTTTAGGTTGCAATGCGGGTAAGGGTGTGGTGTTTCCCGCTAGCAGAGAATCAGTTCAGAAATGCTATTATAGCCAATTACTATCAGAACACACCCGGCATCCCTGTCCGGAAGCTCCATTTTTTCAAGTTTGAATTGGATCATGCTCAAACATGTGTTTTGATGGATATGTTTACTCCTTCTCTTTCTCCCCCCAACAATTTCTGGATGCCCCCTGCCGCAGCACCAGCTGATGATCATGGGAGAGAATTAGTGCTGTCACCTGGATGGGCACCAGAGTGTGAGGGTAACGATAACCTCAAATCAGAAAAGCTTGTAAAGTCATATGCAGACATAGTGAAGAAGAACAAATTCGAGGAAGTTGGGACACGAGATGTGGATGCGGAACATGCAAGCTCAGGTAATGAATCTTCTGGTTGCTTCGATGAACTGGATTGTCAATACACATCACCAGAGAGGGAGGACTATGCACTATCAGATAGGGTGGTTCCAGTGAAACAACAACAGTACCCTGATAAGCAGGGAAAAATTCTGAGCTTTGATCAGGTGTTTCAAGGGTGCATGACTTTTCCTGGTCAGCAGTGGCATTCTGATTTTTATGCCAATGCTACTGAAACTGAAGATAATGATGCATATAGCTGCAAGTATGCCCAAGAAGTCTTAGATTATGATTTTTGTGCAATTCTGAATGGGAACTCTCATTTGCCAGAAACCTTAGATTCTGAAGTTGATAAGCTGTCCTTGGAGCATTCTTTGCTGGTCCAGTTGTTGGACTCTGAATCATGCACAGAAGCTAAGGTCATAACTTTTAACTTAGCTGATATCTGCATCCCAACTTATCATCCTTGTTTTGTGCTTCAGTTCATTCAGTCTAGCGAACATGCTTAGTTCTTGTCTATCTAATGCAAAATTTCTCACAAAATTTTGTTTGTGCAGCTGATTGATGTAGTTAAAGAGTTATCTGGACGAATAGAGGTGATGGAGAAGAAGCAGGTCTCTTCTTTATGCTATAACCTCATGAAATGCCTTGCATCTGTTATACTGAGCCATGCAATCTTAAATTTATGGAAATGTTATATGCCAAAAAAAAAACCCAGAAATTACACTTTGAATAGATGTGTTGATAACTTAGCATGACAATGTAGGAACCAAGAAAATAGAGCAAGCGACATTATGTTGAGTAAATCTTTGTATATTATTATACTGATACTAAACTGCATGTGTGTAGGATTGGGATAGCTAAATTTTGCACTCTAGAATGGCTAAATTTGTTATGTGGCACTAACAGGGAGAATCCATATGATGCTTGTAGTGTTTTTGGTTCACGGCTACCTAAAGAAATGGAAGAAGCAAGGCAGGATGAAATGAAAAGATTTTTCCATTATGCTTCTAAATCAGTCTCGCATCTGCTTAGTTTCTAATCAATCTTTCAGCTAGGATCTTCTATGATCAATTGTTCAACTTCTGTAGTCCACTATTTCAATATGGAAGTAGAGAAAAAGGATGCAATCCCAAAGTCTAGGAAAAACATCTCATTTCCTGGCAAAAAAGTTTTGGTGGTTAAATCTAACTTATGTTCAAAATGCAGGCTTGGTCCAACAAAGAAGTCAAACATTTACAAGGGGTGAATGAGAGGTTACTGAAAAGAATTGTTGAACTAAAGGGAACAGTTAAGACATTGAATTCTAAAATAGATCCTTTGACCCTAGATGATTCACTTAACCAGTTTGTAGAACAATGTTTGGGTTCAGAAGATGTCATTTATCTAGTTGGTGGTTTTGATGGCTTCTCATTTTTGCCATCACTAGACTCTTTTTCCCCTTCATTGGACGTACTAACACCCCTCAAACCAATGGCTGTTGGCAAGTCATATACCTCAACTGTTGCACTACAGGGCAAGATATTTGTTCTTGGTGGTGGTGATGGTGCTTGCTGGTTTGATACAGGTTACTACTTGGCTTCTAAGTTTAGTTCCCTCTTGAGCTCTCATATTTCAATCGCTGTCCTGATTCTGCATTTATCTTTTGGATGAAGTTGACTGTTATGACCGAAGCCGTGATGATTGGTCCACATGCCCATCGTTGACTCGTGACAAGGGGAGCCTTGCTGGGGTTAGTGTCAATGGGAGAATCTATGCATTCGGTGGTGGAGATGGAACTGAGTGTTTCTCTGATGTTGAGATGTTTGATCCTACACATGGAAAGTGGATAAAGAATCAACCTATGCTCGAAAAGGTATCAGTTTCTACCATTCATTTGTTCTAGAATCTGAAAGCTTTTCTTCTCATACATTACTGAAGCACTTAGTAGAACATGCATAAATTTGCCTAAGACATGAACAGCTTGGGAAAATAATAACCATTTACTCATGGAAAACTGTCTAATTCTGCAATGAAGAAAAACAGTTCCCGGTTCCATTTCAATTTGATGTACTGTCCTTTTTGGGAAAATATTTGCTTCTGACAGCTTGACTGATTTTGTCACACTGTTCTTCAGCGCTTTGCTCTAGCTGGTGTAGCACTAAATGGTGTGATTTATGCTGTCGGTGGCTTCAATGGTGTTCAATATCTGAGGTGCTGTACTTTTCCTGCCTGTATTTAGTACCTGATTGGTTTAGTTTGGATCTGGTGGAAATACAACAGCTCATAAAACCTCCGAACATCTCAAAACAGTTAGTTAAACCTCATGTGGTGGCATGTTGTTGGGTATCAGTATTAGGGATACCTGGAAGAAGGAAGCTGATGGCCGCGAACGCTAACTCATCCGGATGATCAAGAGCGTATTTTGGTCTCGTCCGACCCCGAAGATACGGGCTCCGTCTTGCCCGACCCCGAGGGTGTGGGCTCCGTGTCGCCCGACCCCGATGGCGCGCGCTCCGTCACGCCTGACCCCGAGGGCCCGGGCTCCATCTCGTCAGACCCCACGGGCGCAGGCTCCGTCACGTCTGACCCCGAGGGCGCGGGCTCTGTCACGTCTGATCCTGAGGGCGCGGGCTCCGTCTCACCCGACCCCTCGGGAGCGGACTTCGCCTCGCCAGACCCCTCGAAGGGGGATTCCGCCTCGCCCGACGGGGGTCCGTACCGTCTCCAACCACTATGGGTCTAAGAGTACGAATCCAGAGTCAAACTTCTGACACCAGAAAGGGAGTAGGTGCGTCTTGACGTGACCCGCAACCACGACGGGCCATACCTGAGGACTCACGTCGCCAACAGTGTCGGGTGTGCCGGTGCTATGCTACCTAATCCCCGTACGACTTCCGACGGGGGTATCTGCTAACTATGCCGCCCGCCGGGACGGAATGGAGCGCCACGACCGGCTGACGACGCCCGCGTACAACGCCAGTGATGAACAGGGTCGCGACGTGGAGCCGTCCCCATCATCATCTACAGGACTGGTGGGCCCCGCGTAAAGGAGATGAAGGGCGCCCCACGAAGGGGAAGCAGGACGCCCCACGAAGGGCGAAAGGGGCTCAACGAGACTCAACTCCGTTCGACCTTTTCACCTAAGACTTGAGACCTGCTCCCTCTCTCGCCCGTTTATAACCCCTACTACAAACTAGTGCCGGTAACGCGAGCAGCAGTAGACTGGACGTAGAGACATTCCGCCCGAACCAGTATAAATTCTTGTGTCCTCCGAGCACACCATCTGGGCCAGACGCGTAGATCACAAATTTACTAGTCGGTGATTCGAAACACCGACACCTATGGTTTAGTGCGAATCTGAATAAACTGAATTATTTCATAAATGCTCATTAGTCTATTCTCTATTGCTATAATGGCGGTGATATTTGAAGTGAGAGGAACACAAGAAAACTCTTGTGCTAACTTTCTTATGTGTATTGGCAGCTCTGCTGAAAGACTTGATCCTCGGGAGCCTAACTGGAAAATGCTGCCAAAGATGAGTGCAGGAAGGGGCTGTCATACACTTACAGTGCTTAATGAGAAGATGTAAGTCACGTAACTCTTTCTTTTTATAGTATATGTAGGATGTTTCTTTTGAAAAATATTCTATATAATGTGTGCCCAGCAAATGTGTATACTATCCTTTGTTGATGTAATTTGCCTTTGTATTTTGTTCCAGATTCTCGATTGGTGGATACGACACGGGTGCTAAAGCAATGGTGGCAACTGTTGAGGTGTATGAGCCAAGGATGCCATCATGGGTGATGGTTGAACCCATGAACTACACCAGAGGATACCATTCTTCAGCTGTGCTCGGTGGCTCAATATTCACCTTTGGCGGGGTGAAAGGTGAAGCAGATACAATCTTGGATGTGGTAAGTAGCAACGCCAAATGACAAATTTCTTATGGTGTCCATCTGGCTGTCAATAACTCAACTAAGCTGGAACCAAAACTCATAGATCCAAAATCATGTATATAGCTGCCAGGGCTTGATAGTGAGGCAGTCACTGAACTGCTATGTGTCAAGGGTCTGCCTGCATCAACTGCATATATTGAGTCTTGGCATGAAAGTGTACTGCATTTAAGTTGAGCACATATTCTTAGAACCTTAAGCACTTGTTTTTATTATTTTGCTTTCCTGTCCCTACTACATATACAATTTTGTTATCATGTCAGTGTCTAGTGCATTTTATCTGAACAAGTGAACATGAATTGTTTGGTTTCCTCAAGTAGCCTGTTTTGGTCGCTGTCATTTTTTTTCTGCATAATAATTGTCAAGTACGTGTCGTGGCTAACATCTAAGCATTGGTGTCATGGCGATTTGTCAGGTGGAACGCTACAAGGAAGGGTGTGGCTGGGTGACAACGGGGTTGAAGTCAATTGGCAGGAGATGCTACTGCTCAGCAATTGTTCTCTGAATGTAACTGCCTACAAAAGTATTGATATGGCGAGATAGTGTTACTTCTGAAAACCGAGTGAGAAGGAAACTGATATTAGGTAAAACTGAAGCGGCTCTTGAAGTCTTGCTTAGCCTGAACTGACGGCCAAGTGAGCAGGAAACGGATATATGTATTAGGTAAAACTTAGAAGGCTCTCGCTTAGCCTGAAGCCCAGAACTGACAGCAGTAGACATGATGGAGGCCTTCCTCCTCTTAGTTTCAATATCGGAACTGTAAAACATTGAGTTGTTAGTGTTGTCTGTGTCGAATCTGTCGATGATGCAGCAACACAGGATGCCATGCATCATGCATGACAGAGTTGGTACTGAACTAGTGTAGAACGTGACTCCATTGATGAATATCCAGTAGCCCTGTGATGGCCATTTGATTTGGCTCTGTATGTTGAGCTTTGGCAAAGCAGCTTTGCTCTTTTGGTTCCAGCTAGTTACGACAAGAACTCACAGTTACTGAATAATGCGGTGGAATGCAGGATAAATGGAGATATTTACATATGATGAATACCCTGCTGCTCCGGCCGGGACTGGCCCGCCCGGTTACAGAGTTGTGCCGTAACTGATGACACGGTAAATGAGATACAACAAAAACTAGCCGTCGGATCTACCATGAACTCTACACATCGAATACAGGATGCCATGCATCTGCTGCTTTCGTTGCGGAGGGGAGAGCCGTTTTGCTGCCCCCACTCACTCCCACGGTCCGACCTGCGCATATATAGGAGTATTATATACGCGGTGATCGGCAACCGGGCAGCCATTTCCATTGATGCATTGCATTGCTAATCAGTGGTAACCAAACCACGCCACCAGAACCACGATGCATCCTCATTTGCATGCTCCCTGCTGCATGCCTATCGGCCTCCTCTTCCATTGCCCATCAGAAACAGGTAATCATGCATCCCTCTCTTTCTCTCTTTAACTTTGCAGTTCTAAATTCTGATGAGCATGATCCACATACATGTCCCGACCTCCATTCACAGCTCTATATATGCCGTTGATTCAGTTTACATCATTTTAATCTTGCATTGTTATCCAATTCCAGCCGTTGTATGCAACTGCCAAATCTCACCCCTAAATTTCTATATGGAAAAATGGTGAAGTGTAGGAGTGAAATCAATGGTTAAATAGCAAAAATGTTTTCCTCTCCCATCTTTTCGTTTATATTATATTTTATTATGAAAAAGAAATCTACAATACTTGAAGCTGCTGGTTGTGCGTTAGAAAAACAGAAATGTTCTCCATCCTCCCTCACATGTGTTTTGTTGTTGGACTGTAGACGACGCAGGCACGATGCAAGCGGAGAGAGGACTCAGTTCTTCGGTAATCGGCCAGCACCCATCCCTCATGACCGTATGCTACATCTACACAGTCCTGTCATTGATGTAGAGATGTAACGTACGGTCATAGGTGTTGGGTGCTGTTGTGGCTGTTAAACACGCCTTCAATCACCATGGCCGCCAGCCTCTTGTCTTGGAGAATAAATCTGGTATAAATACAGTTGTATGCTTTATTTATCTTAGACTAACAGATTCTATTAGTTTCGGTTTTATTACCTTGTTTTGCAGAGAGAGAGGTGCTCAGGATACACATGAAGTTACACTAAAGGGAGCAAAGGCAATTAGTTCTTGGTGCAATCGAACATGAGATGGAATTCAAATATGATGTTGCAAACAACTTCAAATGCCAAATTAGAAAAGAAGTTTTAGCTCATATACATGATCTATCAACTATGATTAGGCAAGTAGATACAAACACACTATGTTCCTGCTAGGTGCTAGCTAGATTGACATTTTGCCGGCGGGTGCCGGCCTATTGTTCTGTAATATTGTTGTACTATAATGTGTAACTTACTCATATAGACGGTCGTGCCTACCCGGCAGCTATCTTGTACGTGGCATGACTGAAAGTACAACCGATGCCATATTTTTCATAAGTCATCGTTTAATAATCTTGTAGCCCTTCAAATTAATATACAACATTCTTTTCGACTTATGTTTGATATATCACTTTGTACCCTCGTGGCAGAAATGAATTAGTTAGTCCTCACAAGCCAACCTAGATGCTGCTTATGACCGGGAGCAATAATAATGTGCCGACGTGATTCCTTCTCTAAATGTTGGAAAAGTAACAAATTTGACAGCTAGCTAGTTCTATGCCTTAAAACCTGAAATGACATTTTCCCTAGAGAGAAGGGGGAATTATATTTAAACTTACATAGTACGTCCCTAAATTATATATGAAAAAAATCTCATCTAAAATTAAAAACAATATCCTATTAAAGTTCTTCCATCCTCTCCATTTTGGTTGATGTAGCCAGTGTTCTAATAGATGAACAGTGCCACCATCTAACATTGAAGTCAGGGTACAAGACAAACCTCTTGCTGAATTCACCGACCTGTGCGGATCGAAGCCGGCAGCCGCCCCCACACGCGCTGAGCCTGAGCGGCGCCGGCTGCGTGCCGCCCCCGCGCCCGTGCTCTCGCCTGCGACGTCCATGTGTGCAGTGCAGCTGCGCGGCCCACCGCTGCTCTGCACTGGCCTGTCGCCGCCTGCGCACGCGCAACCGTGGCCCCGCACCGGCCACCCCATGCACCCATTGCCCAGCCGCAGCTAGCGCCGGGCGCCGCCCACATCTGCCACCTCACTCGCCGTTGCTCACGAGGAGGGCATGAACATGATGCGTCCACCATGTCCTGCTGTGGCCGGGGCCACTCAACCTGCCACGTAGCACACTAACGTCGATGATCAACACTCAGGACGAATAAAATCCGACCGGTGAACGACACACCGCCATTAATGTTATCCTAGACGTTAAACGGTAAACAGTCGGTCACCTTCCGTTTAGTCTATTATTCGGGTATAAAACAGATGTTTAAACTGGAAAACGGCCGTTTAAACGATCAAAACAACCGATTAAACGAAAATAGTGTACCACCGTATAACGTTTAAATGGTGTGCAAACAAGCTAAACGGCCGTTAGTGACAAGAAAGTATATATGCTCCTACCTCCAGCTAGGCAACCAAACAACTTAGCTCATGTTACCTACATTAGCTAGGTCGTTATGTACGTAGCTGGCTGTGTAGGATGGAGGATGCCCATGGTTGCTCCATGAGAATCGTCTTCACTATTTCTTTTTCGGATGAGGGTATAAAAAAAGGCACACATAAAAAATAAACTTTGAGTGAAAAAGATAAAATAATTTTTTACATCAGTCCTCCGTATCATACAAACACCCGACAATATGCCACTGCCCACTGCCTTCTTTACTACTCTTCAACTATTTCGCTCTCGGTTTGTGATAACGTAGGCAGAGGAGATAGCTCAGTGTTGTCGTTACTGCTCAAGGCACTGATGTTGATGGACTCAGATATTTGGAGATCGGTGGCCTGCGATAACGGCGAAGGTGGTGGTCCGGTGTTCATCTCGAGCTCTGTGGTCCGGGATTCACCACTCTGCTGACCACCTGTTCCAATGATCCGTTCAAGTATCTGACGAAGCCAACCTATTCCATATATCCGGGCAAGGAGTATTGATACTGCAAATGCAAACATTCATCTGTTAATAATAGAGTTTGTTTCTTTTGCAGCAAAAACATTTTGAAAACAAAACTTAGTGCATGCCATGGCCATTTTTTTTGACACTTTTGTTATGCTTAGTGAAGTTGAGGGTTTTAGGCACAACTTACTTACCGAAGGATATTACTACTAGACCCTCGCTAGCTATATGGACCCATGTACTGGTCCAGCCGGCATCCATACTCCACCTGAGACAAAATACAAAATATCGAACATGAACACATTATTCATTTTTTCATTGCGATCAGGTTTCTATCTGAACTTACTTTTCTGATGTATGATGAGTGTCCCAGCCGACAAACATCATGCCGAAGTACATGGATCCCATAGCAAAGACAAAATGGAAAAAAACCATACCCATACGGTATGTCATTTTCCGACTCTACCACATTTCTGAACTGCAATATTTGAGGCATTTTCTATTTAAGTGGCACAACAAATTTCACATTTTTATTGATTTGATGTTTTTTTCAGTTGGAATGAACATACCTATAAACATTTGTAGTCGGTGCCCGTCGAGAAAGCAGCTACAGCGATGCTGATTAGTTCAACAATAAAACTCTGCCAATGTTGACTACTGGAAACTCGAATATTTCTGTGTGTGCAAAAACCTACGGAAAAATTCGAATACCCACAGAAAAATATTTTTCTGACGGTGTACCATCAGAAAATAACACACAGAAATAGAATGACAGAAAAAATCGAATTTTTCTGTGGGTTCACCGTCAGAAACAATTTTTCTGTGGGTCTCACACGCATAGAAAAATTGTGTTCGCCCAGATTAAAACTAATTTTTCTGTGTGTTAATTCGCACAGAAAAAAGAAATAAACGCACAGAAAAGCACACGTTTTTTCTGTCGGTCTAGGTGAACTCACAGAAAAATTCATTTGGCCCAGATTAAAAATAATATTTCTATGTAGCCAGCCTCACAGGAAAAAAGAGTTAAACACACAAAAAATTATTTTAAAACAGTAGCAACAACATATTAAAATATATATTTTCCATACAGTAATTTCTATGCATAACCAACAAGGTTTCATTCAAATAATACACAAATCAGTAGTTCATCATGAATGGAGTCAACATTTATGTCAAAAATAGAATCAGTCTGATCTATCAGAACATATATCATATATACAGATATGATATCTGGTCATTTACATGTTCAACATGAATACTACAATGAATTCACAAATATGGATATCGAAAAAGAAATCAAACTATTTTTTTCTTGTTCAACCAATTGTAAACTGCTTCACCTTGCACTCCATCTCTACCTGTAAGAACAGTCAAATGAAATCATGGTGACAAATTCAATGGAAACAGTAAGGCTATTTGGTTAATCCAGATTCCACTCAATACATATTATTATCCATCGTCTTAATATGAAAGGCAGTGTTTCAGCCATTTTCTATCAAAATTGAAAAAGATATGGTACAAATATCTTTAGACTAATAAAAGCAGTCAGTCACAGCGCAATCGACAGTAGTACTCGAAGGGACCTGCCATCAGATAAAAGAAACGAAGCATTACTGATGGACCCGCTAGCAAATGAAAGAATCAAATAATTAACTGCTGCTGTGAAAGAAACTGTCAATCAGCACTCCATCACCAGTGTTAGGGATGCAATATATAATCTATTAACAAATACACCATTATAGGGTATCAGTTATTAGAATCGTGTAGCTCTAAGGTATTAAGCACTTTTTATTAGAATCGTGTAGCTCTAAGGTATTAAGCAGGCCAAAAAAATCTTCGACATGTAATGTCCACACATTATCTTTCCCTCCAAAAAATAAAGTGTGACACTTACTTCCTGTATAAGATAATCGACTTCTTTCTAGCTACCCTCCCTAAAAGCATCAGCAGCCTGCAATTTCAGCAGAACATAACACAAGCAATAAATAAACACAATATATTTACTGGAAACAAATTAAACAAAGGACATCATATGTGTTCTAAAAAAAATAAGCATCATCTTGGAACCACCTTCTCATAGTTCTGGTATTCCTCCTCATTCACAGATGGTGCTACATATAAATCCAAACAACTCAGAATAAGTTAAACATTTCGCTATGATACATGGTACAAACATAGGCTTTACATTTCTTTAGGGGATTTCATGCTAGCTGTTTTATCTCAAAAGTTATCAACATGTTGCTAAAAAACATTTAAGCTCTTGTTCTTATTCGAGACACATGTTTTGTGTTGTAAACACAAGCAACCTTAATACACTTTGAGAAAGCATAGAACACAGATTAGAACTTAGGGCAAAACCAAAATGTCACTGCGATACAGGAGGTAGTATTTGCTAAGTTCCTCCAGACTTCAGTAGAAAAAAGCCATCCTACATATCCCACAGTTGTAACTTGTCATTGGAAAGTATGAAATTTGTTTAGCCAAAGCCCCTGCAGATAACTAAGCGTTCAGATAACATTTTGTTAATACTCAACTGGTTAAATACGCAACAGGTAAGAAACAAACACTAACTTTACTTTTTCGTACCACACATTGCAAGTGGATGGGCATGTAAATGGATAACACATAAATTCAGTACAAAATATATATACAAAGAACTAAATGACTGAGAGGATAATATGTTGGCTTTAATTGTGTGTTTAGAATACGTTGGCATAATGTTTCAAGCCATCGATAAGGTTTACCTGATGCACATACAAGGTTACAAGATGTGAACAACCTGAGCTACTAATTTCCAAATAAGGCAATCTGAATGAAAAAATAAACACCAAGGAAATTTCTAAACTCTACTTATCAACTACTTCACTATTAAGTATGCTACTAATCCATTCACATCAGTTTTCAGTCAAGATGCCACTAGCAGAAAGGCCAATCAAGTGAACTCCAATAATAATAGTAAGACTGTATTCAGAAAACAAATGAAATGGGAATGGATTAGTCACAGTGATTCAGGAAATGAGAATTTGCATCACAGATTGCAATAATCACAGTGATTCAGGAAATGGGAATTTGCATCACAGATTGCACAAAAAAAATACAACCAACAAATAATTATTTAGACTTTAGAGAACTACTGCTAACTTACAAGATACTATAAAACTGGCAAAAGTTTACAGTAAAAATGAAATGTTAAAGAGAGATCAGATGGTAGTGCATGATGTGATCATCACAATGAATGCAGATATCTCCTATGTTATGATATCATCACTTCTCCCATTAAAATTCATCTTATACAACTCTAATAAACCTCAACCACAGACATGATCAAAATATCAGAGCAAAAGGGGGAGGGGAGGGCCACCACCACCACCACGCCCCGCCGCCGCCGCCACCACCACCACCACCACCGCAGCCACCGGCCGGATCCGGGAGAGGGAGGGCCGGATCCGGCCCGGTGAAGAAGGGGAGGGAGGGGCACCGCCGGGAAGAAGAAGGGGAGGAGGGGCGCCATGGGGAGAAGAAGGGGAGGGAGGGGCCGCCACCACCACGCCCGCCCGCCCGCCACCACCACCACGACCACGCCCACTGGCCGGATCCGGAGAGGGAGGGCCGGATCCGGCCGGGTGAAGAAGGAGGAGGGGAGGGGCACCCGCCGGGAAGAAGAAGGGGAGGGAGGGCGCCATGGGGAGAAGAAGGGGAGGGAGAGCCGCCGCCACCACCACACGCCACCACCGCCACCACCACCACCCATCAGAGAGCCACCGGCCGGATCCAGGAGAGGGAGGGCCGGATCCGGTCGGGTGAAGAAGGGGAGGGAGGGCACCTGCTGGGGAAGAAGAAGGGAGGGGAGGGCACCCGCCGGGAAGAAGGGGAGGGAGGGCGCCGGTGGGGAGAAGAAGGGGAGGAGGGCCGCCGCCACCACCACGCCCCCACCGCCGCCACCACCACCACCACCGCAGCCACCGGCCGGATCCGGCCGACCGGGTGAAGAAGGGGAGGGAGGGCACCCGGGAAAAAGAAGGGGAGGGAGGGGCCTGCTGGGGAGAAGAAGGGAGGGGCGGGCGCCCTGGGAGGAGGGAGGGGCTGGGCCGGGCCTGGGGAAGAAGGGAGAGGAGGGGCGCTGGGGCCGGAGGGGAGGGGCGCTGGGGAAGAGAAGGGCGGGGTGCTCGGCGCGGCGCAGGGGCCGGTTTATCAAGTATGATTTTCTTGTGCGTGCATGTATTTTTTTCTGTGCGTTTTTAAAGAACCGACAGAATAAGTTGCATTTTTTCTGTGAGTGCTGATTTTTTCCGTGTGTGTATTGTCACACACAGAAAAATCATTTAATTATTCTGTCGGTTTTTGTATTTTTCTGTCAGGATATTTTGGAACCGACAGAATAATCGTAATTTTTCTGTGCGTACCTAAAAAACGCACAGAAAAATTCGTCACCCACAGAACAATTCGAATTTCCAGTAGTGAAATCATATCTTGATGAAATATTTGATGAAATATCACTATAGATAAGAACCATGACAGAATAAAGAATACTTACAATCATAGTCTTCCAATTGTCACCTGAACTAGCTTTTTCTTTCTTGTAGCACCTTGTCCCCGGTTCACTGTTGAGGTCAAATTTTAGAGCCCAAGAAAATAAAAAAGTTAGTTTTATCATTTATTATAAACTGACTCCAATATAATAGACAACCACATCGATCATGCATAATTTGGTATAAATATTTTTAGCTTTTAATTGCTGACCAGCACAGGAATACAATGTACACCCCTAGTAGCCCTGGCTCCATGTAGAACCCCTTGGCCTAATTTAGACAACAGGTCACAGATTCATAGCCCAATTTTAATTAGTATTTCACTTGCTCTTTTTTTGATTCTTAGTTATCATGTGATGATCTAAGTAAGTATGCAATTACCTTGGAAATCATTGAGATTAGTGACATGAGATACACCAGCAGCAGTGTGGCGACAATGAATGTGATATTTTGCCAGCAGCCCACGTACCACAAGCCCATAAGTATGGTCCCAACCATAGAACCACTGTACCCTAAGATGAATTTCTAACCTACTACAAGAAAGGTCGGTAGTGGAACTTACCGTAGAGTTGAATCACATAGGATGGTGCCATTGTAGATATTATAAGGAAGATTGCCAAAAGGACAATCTTTGCCGGCCACCACTGGGAATGCCACACGTTTCTATGATCGTGTACCTTCCTGGTGTACACGGTCGACAAGAACATGACCAAGAAAAATAGCTAATTGACATTTTTAAGGACAACATAAAGGAATGTACATAAATAAAATATTTCTTATTAAGTGAAAGGTGTTTTTAGGATACAAAGAACACAAGGCTAATTATCAATATAGCCTCCGTCGATTGCCCTGACAACCGTTAAGACGCTGTCTCTCGAAGAATGTTGAAATATGGTTGTCGCGTGCTGCCCATGCGAAGATGACCGGGACGTGCATGACACCATCGACAGTTTGATTATGAAGTATGTATAGTTTTGTTCAATCTCCGTTCCATATCTAAACTATTAGAATTTAGCCGCACAACCAGTGGCACAACCATTATTAATTAAAAGCTATTTTCATGGTTTTTATCTAGTTCTTTTCCTTCTAACAAAAAATTTGGAAACATGCAGTCATTTGTTTCAAATTTGGCTACTATTAATTGTAGCGGACATTAACTTCTTATTTACTTATTTTATTTCTTAATTCATATACAACTCAAGTTAGTATTTTTTAAAGTTTAAATTCTGAATATATGCTAACCGTTTTGGGTATAGATTCTTTGTTTAAACCTAAGCCGTTAGATCACCATAGAATCCAACAGTGCATATTCTTTTGTTTTTATTAATCTTGTAATTTTTAGAACTCCTCAATAAATGTAGGAGCTCATTTCTGTAATGTTGTATTAATCTATATATCTCTTATAAAACTAATCTCAACTACAAGTTCTATGTCAACATGGTAAGCTATACACATCATCTCTCACTAATATCGACATTAGCCCCCACAAATAGCCATGACATCCCACCATCTTGCAACCTTTTAATGCAAGTTGTCAAGGTCATCTCCACTATAAGAGCAATTACTACTTTCAATATACAGGAATTATAGAAGGCATCCGGATTTTGCTATTTCTTTTGCCATTCTATCATCTTATAATTCATTCCAATTCTGTTAGTTTTTTTTATTGGGTTCTTTTATTGCCTTGCCCAATTTAAATAAGAATGGATGTAAGAACATGTAGGTTTAACTCCAATGGATTTATTTATGAGAAAGTCCCATAACACGCACGGGATATCCTTCTAGTATAATAGGTGTTCAATGCCAATGCATGTGACGTCAACATGGGGAAGGGACATGATTCAGGAACGGCAGGCAGATGTGGGATATTGTGGTAAAAAAACAGAGGTGGGTACAAATTGGACACTATGGTCTCGTTTTTTTATGTGTATAAATGGTCGTATCAATCTGGATTCACTACCAGTTGGTTTTAAAATTTCGGCAGTGCTAAGATTTTTGTTTACAAATCAGCAGCGATATCCTATCACATTGTTCGTTTCAAATTGTCCGGCAGTGATGAGCCGACAAGGATTGTGGTTTCTGCAGTGCAGTAGTGAATACATGTACCCTACTAATATTTTTTTGTGCCTTTAAAATCGTGGATGACAATGCCATACAAGCAAAGCTACCACGCAGCAGCATGAAACACAAATGCCATTATGGACTTTGTGTTGTAATCATCCCATCTCACCTTCTTAATTACACGCCCACAGAGCAATTGCAAATCGAGTCTGTGACGCTGGCGGACGAGGGACGATGAGTGGATGATCTTGATATATAGATTAATATCCTTCTAGCTAGCTGTGGTCACATAGGATGGTAGGTACCACACGTAACGTACATGTTACAGGCTCTTTACCAAGAGCGTCATAAACCGTAGATGATGTCATGTTTAAGAAAATTTGGTATTAGTTTTATACTTCTAGAGTTAGATTAATGAAATACCTGACGGCCCTCGAGCATATCGAGCAAGTCCTCCGGCAACACGGCCTCTCCAGCGGCGGCGGCGAGGTCGACCGCCTCCAGCAACGCGTCCTCTCCGGCGGCGGCGGCGAGGTTAACCACCTCGGGCAATGCGGCCTCTCCGGCAGCGGCGGCGGCGAGGTCGACCGCCTCCTGCGCCCGCTTGTGAGAAGAGCTCTCCATGAAATGAGCAAATGACTTGCCTTTTTTATTTGGTTTGCTAGCTTTTCTTTATTTGGTTGCCGGTTGGGGGGCTCCTGCCAACCGGGTGGAAGGGGTGGTGAAGGGAGAGAGGGAGGCAGTAAGGCTGGAGCGGGGCTGCTCGGGGTGGCCGCCGATGCTAGATTGACTACTGTCCCGGGTGGACGGCAGGAGGTGCAAAGCCCAACGTTGGGAGCCGTCATCACACCGCAGCGAGCTCATGGGGTCCCGGGCCATGGGGTTCTCCATGCCAATCAAGTGATCAACGACCTAAACCCATCGCCAAGCAGCTAGATCAGGCCGAGAGGGAGACAGGTCAGGGCCAGGATGTTGTGAGCAAGCCAGAGAAGGTGCGAGTCTAAGGGATTTAATTTGGGGATGGAGGAGGCGGACCTGAGGTGAACAAGGAAGGAGGCCAGATGGATAGTTACACCGGTCCTCTCTGGCGTCCGCTGTGGAAGGGGGCTAGGGTGGGGGGAGGAAGGACAAGAGGGGCTTGAGGTGGCAGTCATTAGTGATGGAGCAGCCACCGGCGTGAGCTATATGGTGGTGAGGCGGCGGTCGCTGGGGGCAGCGGGCTCCTAGGCCATCCGAGGCCCAAGTGCCTTGAGCCCCGCCGACATGGGCTAGTGGAATGTGCTGGAGAGAGGGGAGGACGGGCAAGAGAGAGGCTAGAGGTGGTGGTGATGGGTGCCGAGACCGGATCGACCACCAGCGTCGACGTGGGTGGCGAGGTGATGACCTCGAGGGGGCGAACTCCTATGAGCGGGTCTCAGCGTTTCTTTGCTAATCTCGTAAAAGTGTATCCCGAGTGATGGATTTTTTTGTGAACTACACAGTACAATGTAAATGCCCACAATGCACGCACAATCAACGTATGAACACACGCACACAAATCCTACCCCTATGACAATAAGTATCTTTAAAGGGTTAGTTAGCCACTCTTTGAGCATAGAGACACCTGCACTAAGATGACTTTGAATCCCTCTTTATAGTGTGACATTTTCCTATATTCAAATGCAAAACGATAAAGAATTTAAATTTGTATGAAGCTTCAAGTGACATTTTCCTATATTCAAATGCAAAACAATAAAGAATTTAAATTTGTATGAAGCTTCAAGTCCATGGAGACTCATCAACCTATGCCACTACCGATGCTCCATCACTTGGGGGCATGATGGTATTGTTAGATTATCAGGGAGAGACCTTGCGAGTAGACCTTGAATGTTTTGAGTCACTAGAGGAGGCTTTATACCCGTTTCCCTAAAGCCAATCAACATCATCAATGTAGTCATCTCAAAATGATACTCATGGTTGATCTTGGCTATATGCAAAGTATTAAATAGCTTACGGACAGTGAAACAAACAGCCCATTGTACGACCTGTCTTTTTAGTTGGATGTATATCAGATTTGAGACTCTTGTTGTCTTTTCATGGATGGCTCATGGAAAGGCAGGTGGCACATGGGTAAAGACTGTGATTTGAATTTGAATTTTGATTAAGGTTTGAAGCCTTCGCAGATTCACTAGGAGCTTAGAGGCGAGGTTCTAGGTGATCAAAGACCAAAATTGAGAAATTACCAAAGGATCAAACACATTTGGATGAGAATATCGATCTTGCCCAAATGTTCCAGATTGGCTCGGGAAGGAGGAGGGCTTCTAAACCACATCATCAAATGTTTTACCTATTATTGTCCGCTTAGGAGCAATCATATGCCTAGCCATTTTTTCTTGCTCCAAAAAGCCCTTGAGCTCACGGCGCTAATTATTCGGACCATCTATATAAAGCGTACGCATGTAATTAGTGTTGATATATATAATGGGTGATGTAAGGGCACGTAAGGCTCTTTAATTTGATTTGTTGGAGACAGATTATATTGTACGTACGTCACAACTGTCCCAAAAATGATAAACGACGTCTCTGAATTAAATCCTTCACACACGCACTGTGCGTGCATGCATGCTAGTGGACTATTGCAGGCGGTTTCGATCTAGTGGACTATTGCATGCATGCTAGTGGACACGTACATGCATGTGGGACGATTGTTCACCACGTACAGGCCGGTACAGCTAGCACGCTACTCCAGCATGCATGCAGTGAGAAATCGATGAGATGAGGCGATGATGGAGTTGCATGCATGCACTTTGCGTTTGCAATAGTGCAAGCTATTTAGCTGTGGTCACACTCACAGAATATGAACGATGACGACGATGGGATGCGGAGGGATGTTGTTGTAAGTTGTAACCGCCGCGCACGCCCCGGCGCCTAGCTAGCGTGCGTCAGAGCTATCCCAAGACACGTACGCGTGCGTGCGTGCTCTGCTCCCGCTCAGGTGAGGAGGCCGGCGGCGCGCGCGTGTGGTACCGGCCGGCAGCGGGGTTAGTTGGTTCTCCATCGTGTCATGTGGCATGCATGCCCGCAGGTATATGTATATGGTGTTCGATCGATCGACGTGTTCGTTGCGCGATGCATGCATGGGCGGCCGAGCCGTGCTTGGCCTGAGCTAGCTAGTGCACACTGAGACACACACATGATGACATGGTCGTCGATCGAGATGCATGCATGGGCCGGCCGGGAAGATAGATAGATAGATAGATAGATAGATAGATAGATAGATAGATAGATAGCAGATCGAGTGATCGACGGCGAGGCTCATCCGACAGCATTGCACGCGACACACAGGCAAACACGACAGTTCTAACCCAGGGACGCACCGTTGGATTGTTTGGGATAGACATGTGGAAAGAATCTGAGTCATGTATGCACGGTCACGCGCTGCATCCGGTTTGCATGCGATTTTTTTCCCACTACTACACAATAACTCTGTAGGGACGGCTCTAGAGGCTTTGTAGGGGCGGTTTGTCCAGCCGTCCCTACCTAGGCGTCTCTACAAAACATGTATTTATTTGTATTTATAGGGGCGGTCCCCAAACCACCCTTACAAATCGATTTGTAGAGGTGGCTGCTGTTATCAGCCGCCCCTACAAATCGATTTGTAGGGCCGCCTCTACAAAATTGATTTGTAGGTGCGGCCGTAGTATCAGCCGCCCCTATAATACCTGTTTATAGGGGTGGTTCAGTTTAGAACCGCCCCTACAGTACATTTTTTCGCCAAAAAAATTTAAATTTATAATTCAAATTTGACCTGAATATATATATATATATATATAAAATTCAAATCTGAGCATATGCACAACCCAATATCATTAAATCCATTATCATATTTAGATTAACCAAATTTAACAAGTTTCACAACATCAATACACACCACGTTGCAGTGGGAGCTTATCAAAATCATACAAAAAAAACTCAAGAGCATACCAAAATCATAAAATAGCTAAGTTCATCAATTCCGATAGCTTTTCTATTGTTCTTGTTTCCTGCACATGAGTGAGCGAGAAATCAGAAGTTAGGATGATGGGTTGCAAATAAAAACCACCAGTTATGAGAAATGAAGACACAACGATCTAACGATATGTTATTGTTGCAAATTTAAATGAAAGTAGATGCCCACTTGAATAAGAAGCTAACTCATTTATATGGGAGACAAATCTACTAAAGAATATGTGAAAAAAAGAGGATCAGACATCACTTACCATATTATGCAACCGCGGTGGTGCAGAACTGCAAATGTTGGCGCATCCATCGGCTGCACAGGCCCTCCTGTCGATTCAACCACTTTTCACAATTTTTTAGGAGAAGAATGCCGAGCATACAGGTTACGTGTATTACTTACTGATGCACTTGCGAAGCGTGCCGACCAGCAGAGATGCGAGCCAGACAAACTCATCGGATCACGACGACGCCGCCACCGCCGAGATGCGAGCCAGCCCACGCTGTTGCTGCCGCCGCCACCTCGGAGATGAGCCGAAGCACCGACGAAGACGGACCGGCATGGCTGCGCTAGGATTTGGCCCGACGCCACTCCACCATGTGCTGCGGCCTAGCACCGACGAAGGGGCACTGACTGCTTGAGGAAGCACCCAAGGATCCGACCACATCAGATCTCCGCCCGCTCGCATCGGATCTCAGCCCTCCTGCACCGAACGGTGTAGTGCGCGACGGAGGGAGGGGGAGGCGCGGATTAGCCCAGCGGCACTCCGTTCGCCTGGGGTTGCCGTCGTTCGTCTACATGCTCTCTCTTTGCGGCGGCCGTGCGTCCAAAATGGATGAGAAAGGAGGAAATCTGGTTAGGGTTTGGGAAGTCCGGCGGGTGGAGCTAGTTTTTGTTCCTGGTGGGACGAACTTCGGCCGTTAGATTTAGATCAAGGGCTTAGATCATTGACAGCCTTAACAGACCTGCGGGTTTTAGTGGCCTACAAGTGAAAGTGAGGCCCAAGCCCATGTTTGGAGCCTGCGGGTTTCAGCGACAACATTTGTAGGGGCGCGGCTAGTGATTGAGCCGCCTCTACAAATCACAACACCGGGGGCGGCTCGTATCACCAGTCGCCCCTACTGTGCCATTTGTAGGGACGGCTGGTCTCGTGAATCCTGAGCACGCCCACTATACCAGCCGCCCCTAAAACAATTGTCTTGTTGCTACGAACTTTTTTTTAGTAGTGTCCCTCGCCCGGCACCAGATGGAGGCATCCACACCAGGGGCATGGAGTGGGGGGGGCGGAGCTAGGGGTATGTTGTATATGCTCCAAGATACCACGTGTTTCGGCGTGAAGTGGAGTACATATACGTATTTATCAAAAAATCCTCATTTCTGAGACCAAGGAATCAGCCGAGAGGCAGCGAGCAGCAGCAGCAGCGAGCCGACTCGCGAGTGCAAGCAAGCGTCCGTCAGCCCGCGGACACGGCCCATGCGGCCAGCTTACGCCAATCGACGGTGGACCGTGGGCGGATCGAGGCAGCGGCGCGTGAACGGTTGGACTTCGATCGCCTCGAGTCTTCGCGCGAGTTCGGCGGCGCGGGCGCCGTCTTCCGGCGTGCCCCACGCCAATCGCCGAGACTCGAGCGCCGACGCTAATACTCCGTCGTCGATCATTGCCACCACCACCGCCAACCGCCCGTCCTTGTGTCTTCGTCCGATTGAAAGCAAAGGCACGAGCACAGATCGGTGACAGACGAGAAGCATCGGCATCGAAATTGTCCAGCCGTTCGGTGACATTTTTTGTTCTTTGTTTAAAAAAAATCATGTGTACTTTAATTGCTAATTGCTTAGCGCTAAAATTATAGGATCATCTATCACACTGCAAGGTGGAGGATTTTTCCCAACATCGGAGTTGACCTAGATTGATTTTTTGTTCAGTACTCGTATCATGTGAGTGATCCATAATCACATATGTCAGTCCAATCATGCAAGCACAATTTATTTAATTATTTGGCATTGTGTTCTTTGTAATATTTTTGCAATCAGCAGTTATGAAGAGAAAGGGGACATTGCATCTCTTTTAAGAAGCATGAAGCAAAGAGGAAGGAAAATGGCAAATTGGTGCTACTTCTAATCGCTCTCCTGATCCGGTTGTACCTATGGTGGAAGAACAGACTGATGAGAGAGTAGTTGAGGAAATTGAAAATCGTATGCTACGGCCACCACCGCCACCACCGCCACCGCCACCGCCACCGCCACCAAAGACTGACCATCTTCATCGCCACCGGTTTATGACATCAATTGCCTTCCACATGATCCGGTGAAAGACGTCCCATTCTTAGTTATCTGTTAATGATCAAGATGCAATTCGAAGAGCATATATTACTAAAGGTCCATTCAAACCTTTTGCACATGATTTTCCGAAAACAAAGATTTCAGGACAAAATCGCCAATTCAGTTTTTGTTGGATGTACAATCATGAATGGATTGAGTATAGTATTAAGAAGGATGCTGTATTTTGCTTTATATGCTACTTGTTTAAGAAGGGCACGGGGTCAGAGGCATTTACTGTTGATGGCTGGAATAATTGGAATATAGGAGAGAATGCACTTCTAAAACATTTGGGTTCCAAGGCACATATTGCAGCTCAAGAGAGATACATTGCCTTTATAAATCCCAAGGTAGGAATTGATTATAATATTGAAGTGGTGGTGATGAGGATCTTCGACTTTATAAGAAAAGGTTGACTTATTCACTTAGGTGTATCAAGTTTCTTTTGCATCAAGGGTTGGCATTTCGTGGACATGATGAAAGTGAAGAATCTAGCAACAGAGGAAACTTCATTGAACTTTTGAAATTTCTTGCCGGAAATAGTGAAGAAGTAAACAAGTATGTTTTGGACAATGCTCCAGGTAACTGTACATTAACTAGCCCAGACATACAAAAACAAATTATTCACTGTTGTGCCCTAGAAACTAGAAAGAAAATAATTGAAGAACTTGGTGATGAGCCCTTTGCAATTTTAGCAGATGAGTCTAGTGATATATCACATAAAGAACAACTAGCTCTTTGCTTGCGTTATGTTGATAAACTGGGAAGGCCACGTGAGCATTTTATTGGAGTTGTTCATATAGATGATACTACTTCTTTATCACTAAAGAATGCAATTGAAGCTTTACTTGTTAGTCATGGCTTGAGTTTGACTCAAATCCGTGGTCAAGGATATGATGGGGCTAGCAACATGAAAGGAGATATTAAAGGGTTGAAAACACTGATCATGCAAGAATCACCTTCTGCTTATTATATTCATTGTTTTGCTCATCAACTCCAATTGGTTCTTGTTCTTTGTTGCTAAAGGGAAATCTGATTGCAGTTCTTTTTTGATCAAGTATCTATCTTGTTGAATATTGTTGGAGTTTCTTGTAAGCGTCATGACATGCTTAGAAATGCTCGGCTTGAGAATGTGAAGAAAGCACTTGACTGTGGTGAAATTGTATCTGAACTGGATTACATCAAGAGATGGGTTTACCTAGGCACGGAGATACTCGATGGGGATCTCATTACAAAACTATATGCAGCATCATTACTATGTATGAATCAATCCATGATGTCTTTGGTTAATCTTGGGGATGATCCGACATATAAGGATGATTGGACCAAAATACATTTTGTGATTTGGAGCATTTGAGACCTTTGAGTTTATTTTCTTTGCACACTTAATGTATATTATTCTTGGATACACAAATGAGTTATCTGAGTGTTTGCAAAGAAGGGAGCAAGATATTCTTAATGCAATATCACTTGTTAACGTGGCAAAGAAAAAAATGCAAGAATTGAGGTCTGATGGTTGGGATAATTTTCTTGAGAGGGTCACTTCATTTTGTGATAAACATGGTGTTGATGTTCCTGCTATGGATGGTGATTATGTTCCTTACGGCAAATCAACAAGGAAAGCTCGTGCTCGAAAGCAAACCAATGATGATCACTTCAGAAGAGAAGTATATATTGGTGTCATTGATCAAATAAGTCAAGAACTTGATAATCGGTTTGATGAGATTAATATGGAGTTGTTGTCTTGTATGGCAACCTTCAATCCTTCTAATTCATTTGAGTATTTTGATGCAAAGAAGCTACGCAGACTAGCTGAGTTCTACCCAAAGGATTTCTCAAATAATAATTTGCTCAGACTTGAATTGCAGCTAGATAATTATATTGATGACATGAGGCAGGATGATAGATTCAAAGGTCTAGAAAATATTGTTGATCTCTCAGTTAAGCTTGTTCAAACAAGGAGGCATAAAGTGTATGATATGGTTTATGAGCTTCTCAAATTGGTATTGCTTCTACCCGTGGCAACGGCAAGTGTTGAAAGGGTATTTTCTGCAATGGTTTTAGTGAAAACAAAGTTACGAAATAAGATGGGAGATAGTCTTTTGGATGATTGTCTAGTCACTTTCATTGAGCGAGACATTTTCTTTGAAGTTGATGAAGATGATATAATTGAGACATTTATGTCCCTTCGAAAGCGTCGAATAAAAACATCAGCAAAATAACATAGTAAGTCTTTGGTACTCTATTATGCATATATTTCAATTATCGGTATGGCTTTTGAAACTATTTATATTGTATTTAGTGGATATGGTGTCTACTTAATTCATGAATTTAAGCCTTATTACCGAATTGCTAAATGGATTTACCGAATTGTGTATGAATTTTTTGGGGATGCATACCCTCACCTAAAATCCTAGATTCGCCACTGGTGGGGCAGTGGGGGTTGGTATGACTACTCATGTATCTGCTAGCTAGAACCTTCTGTTGGCCTCCTCTGTCCAACACGTAGTCTTGTCCGGGTCAAAGAATGCATGTCATATACTCCGGTAGGAAGTAGGGCGCCGACACGTAGTCTGCCACTTGTGACGCTGGAACTTGCGCGCGCAGCGCATGGCGAGATCTTGTGCCACACACCGCGAGATCGCGGCTGCTGAGGACCAAGACCACGCCATAGTCGTGATCACCGAACCCGATGGCAGGGAGTCCTTCTTCCTCTTCGTCCTGACGTAGGTTGCCAGAGAATCCTTGGTCATACAAGACACATTATAACCTCCTCTGCAGCTCTTATCAATATAATTCCAGAGACCATCTAATATAAGTACCCATCACATGTTGCAAAAAGAGACATCTATAAATGTTTAAAAATGCAAGAAATTATTATTCATGATCCAAGCATATTTAAATTCCCTAAAACTAATAACTAAAAAGTAGTGCATAATTTTTTTTAATGCACCCATTAATGAGTGTAATTTGTAAATTGGAAACCTCACAAGATGCATGCTTGCAATACTGTACAAAGCACATCCGAGTTGATGTATGGCATGGGTTACTGGTTTACCTGCATATAGGACAAATTTTCTTCATTAATTACAACACACATGTGGCATCTTATTTATCTCCTAATCAATTTTGCTTGTGTACAACAGTCCGCGAAAGCTAGTTGTCATTAGAGCATCTCCAGCAGTACTACCTAAAACATACTATCTATTTCTCTATTTAGGTAGCCACCCATTTTCATACTACCCATATTTTGCTCTCAACTCTAGCAGTACTACCTAAAACAGGCTACCCAAACTAATCCTAGTAGAGAATGACACATGTCATCCTCTCCCGTGTTCTTCTCGTGGAGCAGAGGTGGCCGGAGCAGATGTGTTCTTCTCCACGCGCCGAAGGCATGGCAGGCCGCCACGCCAGGGCTGGCCGCCAGGAGGCACGCCTGCACGAGGCTCGCCAGGGGCAGGAAGGCCGCCACGCAGGGGCAGCGAAGGCCGACGTGCGGGGACCGCGTTGGGGCAAGGAAGGCCAGGGCGGGGCGGAGGAGAACCGCCGGCGGTGGCAGAGCTCCAGATCCGGCCGAGCGCGGGGCGGGGGAGGGCTGGGGCGGGGCGAAGTGGGGCCGGCGGCGGACGGGGTCGGGAGGAGCACGGCTGGGATTGAGAGGAAGACGAGCACGAGCAGGGGAAACCACCGAGCAAAAAATAGGTAGCCAAATTTGTCAGACCAACTGAAGTAGGTAGTGGGAGGAGAAATTTGTTGGCCCAACAAAAAACATGTAATCTGGTAGGTAGCCTGAGGCCTCCACTACCTAAATTAGGGATAGCTAGAGTGTTTAGGTAGCATGCTGGAGTTGCTCTTACTAATGGGAGCTCTGTTAACCGGTCCTTGTCATCTCAACCTACTGGAAACAAGAATTTTCTTATCGGTTCGAAATCGACAGGGAAATGCAAAATACCGACACTGAAATTAGGACATTAATTTTTTTGTCGGTATATCGAAAGAAAAAAGCAATAGAAAAGTAAAACATTTCTATCGATACACCAATTTCTCTATCGGTATACTAATTTCCCTGTCGGTACGGCGTCGACATAAAACTTCCTGGCCATAGATAGAAAAAATTCCTGGCCCCATGTCTAAAATTTTATTCCTGTCAACTTGAGACGACAGGAAAATAAAATTTACCTCCAAAACTTGAATTTCCATGTTCATTCTTACCGACAGGGAAACTAAAATCCACAAACTAGTTTCCTAATTATTTTTTCTATTGGTTCTATAGTAACACACAGAATAATTGTTATTTCCTATCGGTTTTATTATTTCTCTCTGTTTTACGAGAACCGATAGGATAAATGTATTTTTTTTGTCGGTTGGTCCCATAGCGACAGAAATATTTTAGATTCCAGTAGTGTGGATAATTTCCATTTTCTAAATCTACTATTGTTTTGCTTCCTCCCTCACTCCTCCCTAATCGAGAGTAGGGGCGCATAGCAAACTTGCTTAAACAACGCTCACATGAGTATCACTAAGGCACAAACAACACATCTTATTTGATTGCTAACTTATGTTTGTAGTTGAGTATGATGTTGTTTTCCCATCTAACAACACCTCATCTTGGTCTGCTAGGATTGCAATTTCTTTCTAAACTATTTAGGTCAGTTTGGCAGGACTCTGACTCCTCTTGTGGGCAACTTTTTTTTGCGACTCTCTTGTGGGCAACTATAATGTGTAGCTGAATCTATTTTGGAAAACGTTTGGCAAAAACAACTCCAGCAGCAGTTTTGTTATAATTTGTGCCAAATTTGCAAGGAGGAGCAGGAAGCCACAATTTTGTGGTTCCACCAGGCTTCTTCATAGGAGCCTTTTCTTGGATGGTGGTTTTGCAAGGCTTGGGCAGTAGCCGGAAGCTGCTCCGGAGGCCCTACCAAATAAACCCTTAATTGTTAATCAGATTACCTGGTCCCTGGTTATTAGTTTATGATGTGTGGGGAATAAATGCATAAAATGTGTTAATTAATGTGATTGAAAGGCTAGTCCTTTTTTATTTTGCAGATAAAAGTTAGAAAAATAAAGCCTTCAGGCCACCACTACACAATTGGGGAAAAAAATAAGGTAGTCCTTTGTTAGGTGTACATGCTCCGGCATGCAAACATGACTCTCTCAGAAGATCAAAAAATGCAAAAAGCCATAGGAGATTCTATTCTTTCCATGCATGCATAGGGCGGTTTGCATGTTAGTTTTGATAGTGTCAAAGATGTCAACTTGTTTGGATCTGATCTATCTTTGGATCCTAAAAGACCTAGATCCTTCACTGAATCCATAGGTGCATGCATGTGGTTGATTCGAGATCATTCTCTCTTGAGCTAGTCTACTAGTAATAACTAATTGTTAGTTAAGTTGAAACCGTCCAACATGCTCTTGTGTGGTTCTGATAAGTTGTAATTCTATTATTAGTGCTTCCACTCTCTATATGTACACATGACTCATAAATGCACAACATCATATAGGTCACTTACTTCCAAATTATATCCTAGAAAATTTTACTTCCTTCCATTATGGACGCAAGATATGTTGCTCTAGGCTTCTTCCTAGTGCTTGTCTTACATGCAAATCCTACTTTGGCAGGTTTGTATTCTCATTGTGTTTGGTCATTGAGTCTTTTGAGAAATTTAGCGTTACATATTACTACTACTTTCATGAATATTTTCTTGTGAATTGTGATTATATATTTTATGCAGAAACTTGTAGGCAATTTGTTAAAGTGCATCCATTTTGCGTGAAGCCTATGTGCAAAGCAAATTGTTTTATTGAAGGCAAATTCTCTGATGGTTCATATGTAAAGGGATACAGATGTGAATCACATGCATTTCACTCGGTGTGTGTTTGCTATTTGTGCAAACATTAGTTATTTGAAACAGAAATGAAGATAGCCTCGTGTGTTCGAATCCAACAATGAATGTTGTCCAAATAAATATATAATATCATAGTTAACTAGTTAGCTTTCATCTAGCAATAGATAGTGCTAGTTAACTAGATGTCATTTTTCTTTTTTTACTCTCTCATTGCTATTTGCTTTGATGGTTTTGTTTAAGAAACACATCTTTTGAGTGGCTACACACTTAACAGTTTGTATTCTCATTCTTTAAAAGTTTAAGATTTTTTTGGATTCTCAATTTTTGAGTATATCTCCTTGGCCACATGATGAGTTAGCATTGTCATTAATTAATGTGTGTAATTTTCTTTCTTTGCTTTAAAGGCAGTTCATCATTTGATATTAATCTCCATCTATATTCATGGTTTGTATGATATAAGCATGCGGCTCAGAAAGGACCAAAATAAAATTGCATAGAGAAGTAAATTAAAGAAGTTGTAATGCATTGTGGTGCTTCTCAATGTATAAATAGCCACAACTCAACAACTAACACCATAATTAATATCAAGTAGCCAACGTACATACGCATGAATTTTGGGAAGTGGCCAAGTGTCAGCGCATGACCAGGTGGTTGTGGCCTGACCATTGGGGTGAGACATGCAATGTCAGTCGATACTTCTGTCTCAACAGAGCAAGCCAGGTTGTCAGGCTAGAGTTTTCGGCCACAATCCAGTCACTACCGAAACACCTAAGTTGCCGAGTGTCTCCACCTTTGCCGTGGGCACGATTTCGGGCACTCGGCAAACATGGTGTTTGCCGAGTGTCCCAAAGACGACACTAGGCAAAAATAGAACTCACGGCATAACAGTTTATGCCGAGTGCCTACACTCGGTAAAAAATAGACACACGGCAACTTCATGTCCGGTAACACCGTCGATCTCCGTTATCCTTTTGCCGAGTGGCACACGTTAACACACGGCAAACCGACCTATATGCCGAGTGCCAAAATACAACACTCGGCAAACACACATCAATACCGAGTATCACCTTTTGACACTCGGCAAACGCTGTTATATGCCGAGTGTCAGAATCTGACACTCGGCAAACAATTTTTTTTTTTGATTTTGACCCCCAAACTTTTGTACTGTTGTCTTACAATACCTGTTGCTCTGAGTAATGTACATTTCTGAGTTATTTTACTATATTTCGTCAATTTATTTTAGTCAAATGAATTTTCGGTAATTTTTTGGATTTGAACTGCAAGTGCTTCGAATATCCAAAAAAAGTGAATAAAAAAATGATATTCTTTTCACTGAGTCTGTTTTGATACCGTATCCAGGGCCAGACCAGAAATCTCGAACATTGTGTTCGCGAAACATGAGCAGAAACGCGTGGCGGAAACGTCTGAAAATTCTATAAAAAACAAACGAAGCCTGAAAATCATGAAATTCGTCGAGTTGTCATGATATCATACGTGGAGGCTATGGTAAAAAATTGAGAGTGTGTTGGCAAAGTTGACACATACGTTGCTTACAAATTGGATCATCTCCGGAGAAGTTTATGAGATGTGAGAAAGATCTGGTAAGATGAGGAGACAATTTGAATGTCGATTTGGAGTTTCACTTCAAATTTTTTTGTATATATAATAGAGAACAAAGATCGCTTCTTGTGAATTTTTGACAATTTTTCGGAGCCATTTCGTAATTTTAATTCTTTCGTCGCAATTATTGAATTTTAGATGCGTGATATACAAACACGGGAAATAATAGTCTAATTTTTGTACAAGCTTGAAATATACATTTGTGAGTGCACCTAACAAAGTGTAATGCAAGTTCATTTCATGAAATTAATGAAACATGAAATAGAGGAAAGTAATTAAGTAGAGGAAATAAAAGGGTAGCATGAAATATAGAAATAAGTTTGCCGAGTGCTGCATAGGTGGCACTCGGCAAACTGATGGAATTTTTTAAGGGATAACAGGGATTTTTAAGTAGTTTACCGAGTGCGCCATCGGCCGACACTCGGCAAACTGATGGATTTTTTAAAAAAAAACGTTGCCGAGTGTCGTATCGGGCCGACACTCGGCAAACAGGCCGCAAAATAGCTAAGCCGCTGGCCGGCTCTGGCCATTTCTCCATTCCTCCCCACTCCATCGGTGGCTGTGGCGCGCCGCCGTCGACCTCCCTCCCCTCGCGCCGCCGTCGAGCTCCCCCCCACGCGCCTCCTCCTCCCCCACTCCATCGTGCTCCCCCACGCCCGCCGCCATCGAGCTCCCTCCCCCCCGCGCCGCCGACCGCACACCTCCACCGCAACCCCTCCGCCGCCCCCTCCCTCCCCACTCCATGAACCCCTCCTCCCCACCCCGCCCCGCCTCCGCCGTCGACCTCCCCCGCCCGGCCGGTCTGCCACAGCCACCGGCTGGCCCACGCCCCTGTCCCCGCCGCGAAACCGAGCGCGGGCGCGAGCACGCCCACGAAACCGCCCTAGGGTTGTGGAGAGAATCGGCGGAGACTTCGCCGTCGCCGCAGGAGCCCACCGCAGGATCCCACCGCTTCCCCCATTCTCCGGTAAGCCCCATTGTATTCTCACTGCTTCTCATATTGTCCTGCTTAGACACCATCAGTCACCATAGATCGCGAGCAGAAGCCACTTGACCGGAATAGCATGACGATGTTGTGCTCGTGAACTGTGAGCGGAGGCGGTATCCGTCACCCGCCAATTTCGTAAACTCTTCTCGATCGTCTTCTAGAGATGTTTTGTTACAATGTTACCCATGTTTCTCGCCCTGGCCTCCTGGATTGGTGTATCCCCTTCGTTCATATATTATCTATCGCTTGCTAGGTTGTCAGGATCCCAAAGTTGGGAAGGAAATAACTAGACTTCTGCTACCCAAAGTTGATTACTCTGTTGGTGTATGCCTTCTACCTCCATGTTTGGTTAAGTTCCTTAGGAATCCCTTACCTCACAAGCAATGAATTTCCTGACATAATTCCCTTCTTATTACCTGCAATTTGTAGTTTCAAGTTACTCTTGCCTATTTCAGAGTGATTTCAAAAATAGCTGTTCATTTGAGGATGAAGATAGTTTATAAATTAGAGTTGATGGCTTGTCCCAACCGAACACACTTGTGGGACTTGTTCATAACGTAGAGTACGTAGCAGTCAGTAGTCGCCCTACTAGATGCTAGCCTAGCTAGGACTAGGTAGGTACTCCTACTGGCTACAAACGTAGTACAGCGGAGCAATTGCGTTTTACCAGCCAAGCCATTCATATCATTTTTGTCACCCAAAAGTAGCCCTGTCATTCTACAACTTTCAACCTCTTAATTAATACAAGCTACTCAATGTTATCTTCACTATTATAAGCGTAATTAATTACTACTTTCAGTATAAAATCGTGAAATTAGCAACGGAAAAAAGTTAGTAACAAAATGAGTAAATCTCGTACGCAATCGAGACCACCAAAACTATTGAAGTTCATTCACTATGACAGATCTAATCATGAGTCCATGACAAGATCGTGCTGATATGCATGACAGACGTCTCTAAGGAGACTAAAAGTTTCTTCTGACAGATCAATGGAGGTTAAAATAGCGTCAAATCAAGTACTATAAGCGACTTAATTTGACTTTAGGCCCCCATTCCGAGATAATTATCACCCCTGACGATTGACAAAAGAGTGGAGGCCAATGACCTTGCAGGGATAAGGTGGATTGCAGGATTAGCATTTCAATCACTTGTTCCTCACGAGGCTTGATGATCCATCCATCACAGCTAGGGTCAGAAAGCTACAGGTAGCTAATACTCCTAGCACGTGCCGATTAGTCCACGTGCCCGAACTTTTAGGGCAATCAGCTCAAAGCTTTAGCTCTACCAGAGACAATCTCATTGCACGAGCATCATGGTGTATGGCCGGAGTGCCTGATTGTATATTGTACTTGGTGTCAAGCGATTCAACTGACATGGTTGGTTAATGGAAGTTTAACCAATCGATTAGCTTCTCCAGAGAATTAATCTTATCTATTCTTTGTGCAGGGTCAATCGACGGCATCAAACGATGTACCTCATGACCCACCGCAGCAGTCGCCGTGGTCTCATTGGTGATTTGCTTCTTTTCATGTGTTGAACTTATTCCGTGTGTTGCACTTATGCTTGTAATGCACTTGTGGTGGATACTTTAAACTCGAACCTTATGTTGGTATTGTGGTATGACATTTGTGTACCATTGTGGATTATTGTGATGTATGTGATATGTGGTGTGTGGAGATGATATATATATGTGATATATGTGCTGTGTAATATATCTGTGCTGTGAAACATATATGTGCTGTGATATATATATGTGCTGTGAAATGTAATGCAAAAACAAAAAAAAATTTAGATTTCTGAGGCTTTGCCGAGTGTTATGACCAAGACACTCGGCAAAGCAAACACAATTTGCTGAGTGTTATCACCAAGACACTCGGCGAAAAGCTATTTTTTTAAAAAACCAAATACTGTTTGAAAAATGTTTGCCGAGTGTCTGAAAGTGCCACACTCGGCATATGTTTATCATTTGCCGAGTGCAGCACTCGGCGAAAAGGATTTAAAAAAAACAAATACTGTTTGAAAAATGTTTGCCGAGTATCTGACATGACACACTCGGCATATGTTTATCTTTTGCCGAGTGCAGCACTCGGCGAAAAGGAATTCTAAAAACCTAAAATATTTTAAAAAAATATTTGTCGAGTGCCTTGCCGTTTGACACTCGGCGAAGTTGCGGTTAATGGTGGGTCTGGCGTTATGACTGTTTCTTTTCGCCGAGAGCCAAACTGCACACGGCAAAATGTTTGCCGAGTGCCCGATAAATGACACTCGACAAAGTTGGCTTTGCCGGAACTGTTTATGGCGAGTGCTATTCGCCGAGTGTTACACTCGGCGAACAATTTGCCGAGTGTTTTAGGTATTTTGCCGAGTGTTTCGGGCACTCGGCAAACTCAAGGAGTCCGGTAGTGAGTCGTTGCCTTCCGTGACCAGGTCACGAGAGCAAGGGTCGTCGATACCCTCGCCAAACCCCGGAAGGCTCTAGAGTTGCTCTCTCCTTCCAAAGTAGCCATGCCACAAGCAGCACCAGTGAGTCAACCATTTTGCCGGAGCCACCAGTCCACCAGATCGATCATCATCAGCAACGGGAGCCATGAACGAGAGGCCAAGCGGCTCCAAGACCTCTCTGTTATAGACGCACCCAAGCAGCAAATGACTCGTCATATCAGGGCACTGATCACACAGAAGGCATGCACATTCGTCATTGTCCAAAGTCGCCCATGCAAGGCCAGCCAGAACAAAAATTTGTTTGCCAAAGTTCCTTAGCCCCTAGCAGCGCCGACAAACCGGCGAAGAAGGCATGGTATGTTGAAAACGCCGAATATTGTCCACTTCCAGACCAACCGGCCGAATTGCAGTGGCGGCAGTATCACTTAGTATTTTACCAATATAATTCCCACACACCCTCTCAAGTAGTCGCACAGCGCCTAGGTTGTAAGTGCACCGCTTATATCACGCACCCAACGGTGCTCGTGCAGCGTGTCTTTGATCGCCCGACAGCTACCGCGCCTAGGGATCACCATCAACCGTGAAGGCGTGAACACGTTAAGAGGTCCGACAGACGTACAACCAGTTGTCGGTCCAGAACCTCGTGGTCGTGGCTGCCCCATCGCCCAGTACCACGTCTCCATCGGCTGACAAGTTTGCTAGCTAGGAGCAGCACCCGTCCAATCACAAAGAGAGAACCAGAAAACCCATCAAGGCCTTATTTAGATTCCAAGTTTTTTCACTCTCTCCATCACATCAAATCTTTAGATACATACATGGAGTATTAAATATAGATAAAAAAATAACTAATTACACAGTTTGATTGTAAATTACGAGACGAATCTTTTGAGCCTAGTTAGGCCATAATTGGACAATAATTATCAAATACAAACGAAAATGTTACAATGTCAAATACTAATTCCCAACCATCATCTAAACAAAGCCCAAGCTAACGCCGGCGCAAGCGCTCAGCTCGCACATCTTCCAAAGTTTTCTACTCCCTCCGTCCCGCATTATTCACACGTCTGGACCGGGCACGCTAACCAAGGTATATGCGAAATTACAAAAATGACTCTGTAAATATCAGCCCCTTCCTCCCGTGACCCGTCCCACCGGAATCAGATCCTCTAAAGTTGGTCTCCTGGATTTGTCTCTGCAGTTGATCATCATAGCCGTCCATTTAAGATCCAACCATGAGACTCCAAAACTATTGAACGAACAAATTTAACTGGCCTGCAGCCGACCCATGTTAGCCCAAGCAAGCGACTTCCCCTGCGCAACTCGTACGGGCGTTCGTTCGTCGTCTCCGCCGCCGTTGCTGGTCGCCAGATCGACGCGCCCATCCTCGCCCGAGCCGTCGGGCGACGACGCCGCGCTTCCCCACCTCGCCGGGCGCTCCCTCCACTCCTCCGCAAGATCTGGTGGCATGGGGCTTCAGCTGCTTCTCCACATCGCCGGTGCGGTAGGGCGCTCCCCTCAGCGCCACTGCATGCATGAGCTTCATTGCCATGAAGCTGCCATCCGTGGCGGTCGCGCGTTGGCGCGCTCCTCACCACTCCGGCGATTCCTCTCCGCCATCATGACGGTAACCCGTGGTTGCGGCGATGCCACTCCATGCCCGTGCACGCTCTTATAAGAAACCACTACCAACCCACTCATTCCATATACGTACCAATAATCAAGCGCAAGAAATAGAAAAAAGCCACCGACTCAGGTGCTCGCACTCCGGTCGGGGCTCGTTCTTCGAGTCGCTTCGGACTGTCAAGCCCCATCCATCGCAGAATCGCGACGGGTGATAGGCTTAGCGGCCACCGCGCTGATGGCGAGGACGACGGATTGAAATTGGAAGCCGACGGTCGAGCGCTGGGCGATCGTCACACGCCTGCATTCTTACAGCAGAACGGGACATTTTTCTTTGTGAAGGCGGTTGGGTTGGGGACGCCCTACAATGGGCGCCCTCGCCCCACACCCCAGCAAATTACCCCCACAGATGTCACTATAGGGGCGATTAGTAACTGAGCCGCTCCTACGATTCTGGCTGATCTGTCAGGCGGCTCAATCACCACCGCCCTGCAGAAGAGATGTCCTTTGTAGGGCGGTTGTTAACCTCACCGCCCCACGATTTAGGGCTGATCTCAGAGGCGGCTCAATCACCACCGCCCTGCAGAAGAGATGTCCTGTAGGGGCGGCTGGTAACCCGAGCCGCCCCTACATTAGGGCTGATCTATAAGGACGGCTCAATCACCACCGCCCCTGCAGATTCGGATTGTAAGGACGGGTGAATCACCACCGCCGCCTCATCGATGGCGCATTTAATAAATAGCAGCATGACCACCTCTTCTTCCACCTAGGGACACACTCTTCTACACACAAAAAAAAAAGGTTGGGAGGCCTTGGGCTCCTCCTAAAAATTGCTCTACTAAGGGGGAGGTTTTGATCTCAAATCCTTTGGTGGAAAGGCTCTAAAAGATAAGGAAATGTGTCTCTAACTCTTTATTTAAGTTTAATTCGTTGGTTACTGAGTAATTTGATTTTAGGTTTTCTCTCTCTTCCATGGAGCTTGAGCTAGTTATGAGTGAAATTAGACCCTAATTTTCACTATACTAGGATAAATTAGGTAGAAAAGTAAGGTTGCACCCTTTATTAGTACATCTTTGTTGATTTTAGTGTAGTATTAGTGAAGTTTCATGCATGTGTCATGAAACCCTATATCTAGATCTAGGATTTTGTTTTTTTTCCTTTTTCAAATTTTCCTTTATGTGACTAGGGTTTGCATGTAGGTGAATGTGTAAGATTTTAATTGTTGCTAATGTGCAAAATATTCTCTACCATGGCTACTAATTATCATTTAATATTTATTTTGATTCATTTCTATAATGTGTGTTTTTAATTAGTTATGGATAAATAGGCCATTAATTAATTATCCTCTACCATGAAATTAGAATGGAGTTTGCATGAAAGGTAGTGGATGAAATATTAAATGTTGCTAATTGTTTTATTTGAAATTGTTTATTTGAACCAATTAATTTATATTTTAAAATATTTATGCATTAATAGTCAATTAATTAACTATCCTCTACTACGATGGTGCGTGTCTTAGGTATATACAATTATTCTCGAGTAATATTCTTTCTTTGGTTATTTTGTTTCTATAAGATGGACTACAGGAACTCTTGGATGTATGGTTCGTTAAGACACGACGCTCTTTTCCATGATGAGGTGGACAAATTCATCAAAGCCGCAGAGAAGCATGCAGCGACGTTGAAAGAGAATAGCGACACGATTATTTGTCCCTACAAAGATTGCAAGAACCTTATTGCATTTCGAGATGTGAGTACCATCGAAGAATATCTTATTAGAAGAGGATTTGTTCCGGACTACACAGTGTGGATTCATCATGGTGAAACAGTGGTTGTTGATGACAACGACGATGATCTAGCTGATGAAGCTGAAACCCAAGCATACTTGTCCCGATGCACAGACGATCTTGAGCAACAAATGGATCGTGACTATGGTAATCAACAAGGTGGTGGCTTTGGCAATCAACAAGGTGGTGGCTTTGGCAATGAACAAGGTGGTGATGATGCTAGTGGTGCCAGCAATGATGGCGAGGCACGTGAGGGGGATGCAGATGACGATGACAACTTGGACGAAATGCTTGGGGCCTTTGGACCAGAAATATTAGAAAAGAGCAAGAGAGGTCTAGAAAATCTTGAGAGGGTGACAAAAGCATCGAAGAAGACTGTGTATGATGCTGAGAAGGGTTGTCCGACATACTTCACACTGCTACGTTTTGTGCTTGAGCTACTCATCCTGAAGGCTAAGTACGGTTGGTCGGACTGCAGTTTCGATGATCTGTTGTGCCTCATGTCACGGTTGCTCCCATGGCCAAACACAGTTCCCACCAACACATACCAAGCGAAGAAGGTTATAAGTCCTCTCACATTGGGGGTTGAAAAAATCCATGCATGCCCCAACCACTGTATCCTTTTTCGACGTGGCACATCGTTCGAGACTTTAGATACATGTCCTAGGTGTGGGGCTAGTCGGTACAAGAACAATGACCTTCAAAGTGGGGTGGAAGCCTCCACAGGAAAGAGGAAGAAGGGTGGGAAGAAGGTGCAAGAATCTCAGCCCCCAGAGGAAACTCCATTAGGCAACGATACAAATAAGAGAAGAATTCCTGCCTTGGTTATGTGGTACTTGCCAATGGTCGACCGCTTAAGGAGTATGTTCCTAAACCCTAAGAAAGCCGCACTGATGACATGGTGGGATGATGAGCGCAAGGTGGATGATGATACGATCGCACACCCGGCCGATTGTAGCCAGTGGCAAGCGTTCGATGCCAAGTACAAAGCAGAATTCAGTGATGACCCACGGAATGTACGGTTCGGCTTGAGCACCGATGGAATGAATCCCTTCAATGAGAGGATGACCGACCACAGCACATGGCCAGTCATCTTGACCATGTACAACCTCCCAACGTATTTGTGTCAGAAGAGGAAGTACCTTCTCCTCACCATTTTTATCTCCGCCCCAAACAACGAGGGCATTGATATAGACGTGTTCTTGGAGCCTCGATGCAAGAAATGGAGAGGCTATGGAGGTATGGGGAGCCGATGTACGATGTGTTCGCAAGGAGAACTTCATATGCAAAGCAATAATATTTGTTACTACCAATGATTACCCTGCTACTTTTTTCCCATGTTCGACAGTTCAAAGGCAAGACCGGATGCTTAGTCTGTTTGGATGGTACTAAATGGGTATTCCTAGATGGATCCAGGAAGATAGTTTACATAAGGAACCGGCGCTTCTTAAAGACAGGTCACAAGTACCGCGGCAAATTATACCTAAGATACTATGGCAACATCCCGGAGGATGAACCCCCTCCAGAGAGACGTCATAATGAAGAACATGTGTTTAGAATGGTCCAAAACATACACGTTGTCTATGGAAAGAAGAATCCGGATGGAACGATCAGAGATAGAAGCACACCTCCTATCGAAGGTGTACCATTCAAGAAGCAATTGATCTTCTTTCAGTATCTGCCTTATTGGCCAGACTTGGAGGTCCCCCATGCCATTGATGCGATGCACGTGCAGAAGAATATATTTGAGAGTCTCATGGCTACCTTGATGGAAACGGGCAAGTCAAAGGATGGTCTCAGATCACGGAAAGACATGGTGCAGCTGAACGTGATGCGGGAGCTTTGGCCGATACAGCAGGATAATGGCAAGTACAGTCTTCCCGCGGCTAGCTTCAACCTAACCCTAGAAGAGAGGAGAGTTATATGCAATTTCCTTAGGGGGGTCAGAGTGTCGACTGGGTTTTCGGCGAACCCGAAGAAGCTAGTGTCGATGAAGGACCTATCATTAACATACTGCAAGGCTCACGATTGTCATGTGATGCTGACAGTGTTCCTACCAATTGCAATCAGGGCTATAAAGCCAGAGTTCCTAAAGATGGCCATCACCCGCATGTGCTACTTCTTTTCGAAGATCTCACAGAAGACGATTCGCAGGCAAGAGCTGAGTGACCTACATGAATTCATGGTGGAGACCCAGAACCAGCTAGAGATGTGTTTACCTCCCGCTTTTTTTATATAATGGTACATCTCATGATTCACCTGGTACATCAGATCGAGGCGCTGGGCCCTAGCTTCTTGCATGAAATGTGGTCCTACGAGCGGTTCATGTCAGTTCTAAGCCGATACGTGCATAACCGAACACACCCAGAGGGCTCCATGATAGAGGGTTATAATTCCGAAGAAGTCATCGAGTGCTGCCAAGAGTGGCTAAAAGTACAGAGAGAGGATTGGTAATCCCGATTCTCGCCACAGGGAAGGCTAGTGGGAAGGGCACAAGTGGTAGGAAAGTGTTCCTTGACAATGATTACGAGAGAGGTGAGTCGGGCGCATTATGATTGTCTTGCGAGCATGGCGTTGATGCAACCGTACATTGATGAACACATGGCTATCATTATGGCCGAGAGGAATGGCCGTTCAGATGATTGGGTCATGAAACAGCATAAGCAACGCCTGACATCATGGTTGAAGGACCAGAACATACAGCCTGGAGAAACCATAGATTCTATTACCATCAGTCGGTTGGCGACCGGGCCATCGAAACAGGTGACGTCTTGGATTGCTTATGACATCAATGGGTACACATACTATACCGACACAAAGGACAGGAAATCTGTAAATCAGAACAACGGCGTCCGAATAGAGGCTCTCGACGGAGTGGGGCGAAAGGTCTTGTACTTTGGCATAATTGAAGATATATGGGAACTTGACTATGGAAGGGATATAAAGGTGGCCCTATTTCGATGCCGCTGGATCAAGCAACATCAATTCAATGAGATCGGACAGAGAGTCGTCGACCTCCAGAATGTAGGCTACCAGATGACCCTTGGGTGCTCATTTTGAGCGTGTCGCGCAAGTCTTCTATATGCCCGACCCGCAAAGTAACCTCCCCCCAAAGAAGAAGACAAAGCACGTGGTGGCCTCCGGGAAACAACATATCATCGGAGTTGATGGCGTGGACGATGTTGAAGCTTACAATAAGTGCAATGAGATGCCGCTATTCACAGACTTTTGTAAGAAGATCGAGGCTGTGGAAAAGAACCTGCCCAAAGATGTATTGCCATGGGAACAAAAAGGTGTCAAGGGGAAAGTTATCACGGTGGGCTAGCTAGTTTATGTAAGTGTGTCAGTGTTCATAAGACTACATTCATATATGTGTATGTGAGACTACATTCATGTATGTAAGACTACATTTATGTATGTGTGTTTGAAACTACATTTATGTGATAAAGTGATTACCCACAGATCATAGTGAACAGTGTGATTTCTTTTTTTAATCTGTGGGTCAACTTTGTAACTAGTTTTTCTTCCTCGTACTAACTCCAAATCTAATGATTTTTTTCCTAAAATTTTCTAAAATCATGCTCTATCAATTTATTTTGTTGGTTTTGTCAATATATACATATGAAAAGTTTGAGCAATTTAAATTTTGAATTTTTAAAAAAATGCAACTTCAGACAAGATTTTGGTACCCCAAATAATTTCAGCTGAAAAAGTGATAAATTCCAAAGTTGAATAACTCATCAAGATCTACAACTTTTGTATTGGTCATTTCTTCATATGACAAAGTGGTAATGACATTGTTCACAAATGTGACACATCTCTCGTAAGGTTTTATAAACTATATGAGACATGTGTAAGTTTTGTGAACAATTTATGCTAAGAATTTATCAAATGAATAAATGACCAAAATAAAAGTTGTAGATATTCATGAGTTGAACAACTTTGGTATTCATCACTTTTTATGTTGAAATCAATTTGGGTCTCAAATTTTGGTTCGAACTTGTCGTTTTTCACAATTTCAAATTTGAATGGTCCAAATTTTGTCAAATGACAAGATGACTAAAATAAAAGTTGTAGATATTAATGAGTTGAACAACTTTGGTATTCATCACTTTTTATGTTGAAATCATTTTGGGTCTCAAATTTTGGTTCGAACTTGTTGTTTTTTAAAATTTCAAAATCGAAAGGTTCAAATTTTGTAAAATGACAAGATGATCAAAATAAAAGTTGTAGATCTTTATGAGTTGAACAACTTTTGTATTCATCACTTTTACATCTGAAATCATTTAGGGTTTCAAATTTTTGTTCGAACTTGTCATTTTTTAAAATTTCAAATATTTTAAAATTTTGGTTCGCCCTCTCCATGGTACAAATATTTCTATCTCTTCCTACAGCCCACGCATACACCTTTCAGCCAACCCGCACCTTCTAGGCACGAACACACGCATCTTATCCTTGACGGACGCATACCTTCCTGCTGCTTGCTCGTCCTCCGTCGAGCCGATTCCCTCTCGCCGCCTGGGATTGTCCGGTCTCACGCCGTCTGCCTTGCGCCCGGCCTCTGGACTTGCGGAGGCGCCCAAGCTGGTCGTGCAGCACTCTCGGATGCATATATTTCCTCGAATCGGTGAAGGGCGAACCCTTTGCTGGGCGGCACAATAGCATGGCGGCGGGTGGGGCGCAGCAGCCACCATGACCCCCATCTCCGCCGTGGAATCCGTCCCCGCCAATCAACTCCTACGTCTCATGGCCAAGGTTCCCCACTCTCCCTTCCTCCCGCCTAGGATTTGTTCTCAAGACGGGCCTAAACCCTCTTTGTTGGTTCGTAGGGCCTCACAATGGAGAGCGGAGGAGGAGCCGCCGCTTCCGCATTCGACCATGGGTTCGGTGGGTTGGTGCAGCGGCTCGCTCCAGTGCCGTGGATTTCTGTGTAAACCCCAACCTTGCGCGCCCGTGGCGCTGCCTAGTGGCGATGTTTTATTCGTGTTTGAACCGTGATTGGTGAGGAGTGTTGACGCCGGTCTTTGTCTTTGTGCAAAGATGAGGATGTCAAGGGCTCATCCAAGAGCTTCCCCAAGCACGAGGTGAAGCATGTCTCGACCATAAGGTGCGATGGTTCCAATTTTCCTTGCTAATTTACTACTTGAAACAGCTTTTGTGTCGGTCTCACCTTATACGGATATTTACTACTATTCTTGCACATTTTGCACTTGTCACAGTACCATGATTATGTATATAACTTGAGATTGACCCATCCATATATTTTACTGATGTTCATTGGCTTATTATCAAGTTACCATTGTACTTTTTCCGTGAGAGCGCTGTCTTGGTGCTGAAATTTAGTCCTGATGGAAAGTATTTTGCAACTGGGAGTGCTGATACATCCATTAAGTTTTTGAGGTAAAATTGTCGAGTGCTAAGTGGGCTTGTGCTGTTTTTGTACTTAGTTGCAACTTGCAACTCACTATTGCTCTCTCTCAGGTTGCTAAAATTAAGCAGACTATGGTAGGGGACTCCAAAGATGGTCCTGCCAGCCTGTGATTCGCACATTTTATGATCACACACAGGTGGGCATGTATTGTTCATATATGCCAGTTTATTTACTGTTTAAGGTCATGAGACTCTTTTCAACACTTCCACAAGATTGCTCCTGAGTTAGGTCTCCTGTAGTATTTTTTTCCTTGAATATGCGGAGAGCTGCATATCATTGCATTATCTAAAGACTGAAATGCATGGGTAGATCAAATCCACCTGCCACCACACTTATATACACATGCTCAACTCACATTTAGCACACTGGATGCACACCTAGCACATGCAGTTTATAGTTAGATATTTGCTTACTGAGCTGTTTGGAGCATTGACATGGTATTCAATTTTTTAGTAAACAACTCCATTTTTCACTAGTTGCTTATTTTATTTTCCATCGCTCGAATTTCCACTGTGCTCATAAATATGATTGATTTCTTGCAGGCCATCAATGGTCTGGATTTTCATCCTGAGAGTCCAATACTGATATCAGCTGCAAAAGACAATACAATAAAGTATGCTTATCCTTAATGTCTACACTCCTTTCTGTTAAATTGTCTATTTGAAATGCTCATACTGGGATTAAGCATGATTCTTATTTTTTAGGATTTTTTTGTGGTATTAATTGCTATCTGTGTTATTGTTTTGTACATGAAAAAATTGCTCAACAGATTCTTTGATTTCTCAAAAACCAATGCGAGGAAAGCGTTCAGAGTTATTCAGGTTGTAAATTCTAGGAATCTAATCTATGTATATATCATGTAAAATGGCGTGTTCATTGCATTTAACCAGGCTCAATTGTTAATGCTTGGCAGGATACTCATAATGTTAGATCTGTATGTTTTCATCCTTGTGGGGATTACCTTTTAGCAGGTACTATGATCTTTTCACTTAATTTAAATTTAATTTCTACTTCTGTTGTTATTAACTGATTCGTGATTTCTGACATCATTTTGTTTTGCTCTGATTTTTATGCATTATAAGTTTTTAACATGCTTTCAGTTGTTATCTGTAAAGTAATTTAATTATTTCACCAAAACAATTTGATATCCGGGCCCATGAATTTGGATTTCGTTCCTGGATCAACAGTTCCTTTCTCTTGGGCATTTGAAAAATACTGCAAGCATATCTTATGGAATTTTCTTCTTTCTTATAGTCAAATATTTTCATCCACATACGTATTTTAAAAAAAATAACTCATTTTTCATATATTGATGAATATCGTGGAAGCAAGTGACACTGATAAAGTTATTTGTAGGGACTGATCACCCAGTTGCTCATTTATATGATATAAATACTTTTACATGCTACTTATCAGCAAATGCACAGGATTCTAGTTCTCCCATTAACTAGGTAGCTTTTCTCTTTCCTTCTGATTCACAAGCATTATATTGCATTGGTTATATTCTCATCAAAGGTTAATTTTACTCCGCTAGCCGTGCTTACTGATGTCGCTGCCAGGCACGCTACTCTTTGTACTGGGAGCTTGTATGTTATCTGCTTCTAAAGATGGTTCTTTGCACATTTGGGATGGAGTATCTGCTGAATGTGTTCGACCTATTCTTTGGAGCACATGGATCCATGAAGCTACTAGCGTAATTTTCACCAAAGATGAGAGGTAAGCGAGCTACCAGTCTGTCTAAGGTGCTCTTCCCTCAAGATAAGATCCAGTTATTGTTTGGTTTGAAGAACAGAGAGGCAGGCATATGCTGTATGTTTGATTCAAAACAGTAACTACCTCAAACCCTGTTTGGAATGTGAGAATCTTGTAGTAATTCTGAATGATTTGTAGCATGTCCTGGTGAATTTCCTGTGTTTCAGATAGGTCTTAACTTTATCACATGAATAGCAACTAACAGCTCTTTCTCCTTTGCCCTAATGTTTCACCACTAAACAACTAACCTGCCTATAAGCACTTTTGAGACTTCTTCTGAAAGGCCTAGTGTTTATTCTAGTTGTATTTACTTGCTGTGATTTTGTGAAACCAGTGTCAAAATGTTTAGTGTGAATTGGTGTACTTCCTGGAAATGCTTAAATATATGTCAGAGTTGAGAAAAGATTGTTGTTACTTGATTTGAATTATATATATATATAATATATATATATATGGTCAGATTTGAATTTGAATTATTTTTTTTTTTGCTAGAAAATCCACTGTAGGGGCGGCTGGTGATACAACCGCCCTTACAGAAGTCCATTATAGGGGCGGCTGATATTACCAGCCGCCCTTACAGAAGTCCACTATAGGGGCGGCTGATATTACCAGCCGCCCCTACAGAGGTCACTGTAGGGGCGGCTGAAAACACCAGCCGCCCCTACAGAGGGCACTGCAGGGGCGATCAGAAAACCGCCCCTACAGAGACACCCTCTGTAGGAACACCCTGGGAAGGGCGGCTGGCGTAGCCGCCCCTACAGAGGCTCTAGAGCCGCCCCAACAGTTAAATTCTGTAGTAGTGCGTGACGCTGCCGGTCGTCGATGAAGAAGCTCTTGGCGTCCCGGCACTAATGCGGTGCCGCGGAGCATGGAGGAGTAGACGGTGACGGACACCGAAGGTTGCGGTGGTGGCGTCGATGGAGACCGTGCCACTGCCAGCCGGTGGAGACTCTCACCAGGATGTACTCCACGCCCACCTGGCGGCGATGAAACAATCGGCATCGCGGAGTCGCGGGATCGCACGACGACGAAGGCAGAGCGACGTACTAAACTAATGTCGCACGATTAGACGATCTTAGTTTCTTTCTTTTTATTGGTGGGAGATTGTAATATTCAGCAGTAATGTCATATACACTTGAAACTGGATGCAGCCTCTGAAGTTGCAATTATCAGCAATACCTTTTGTGCATTCCATTGACAATAGTATTACATAACAATTATCACACTTGCACAATTGCAATCTTTACAATTCCTTTACGGTCACAATTTGTATAGGTTGCTAGCACTTGCACAATTTACAGGTCTGGGAACACAGTTTAGTGTTCTTCCCATTTCACTGACCACCAACGTGCCCGGGCATGGAGTGGCATCGCCTGCAACCACGAAGCCGGTCGTCGCGGTGGCGGAGAGGAATCGCCGGCGTGGTGAGGAGCGCCGCCAACGCGACCGGCCACGAGACGGCAGCTTCCGCGGCGATGAAGCTCATGCACAGTGGCGCGCAGGGGAGCGCCGCCCGCACCAGCGATGTGGAGAAGCAGCTGAAGCCCCATGCCACCAGATCTTGCAGGGAGTGGAGGGGAGCGCCCGCGAGGTGGGGAACTGGCGAGCGTCGCGCTGACGGCCTGGCGAGGACGGGCGCGTCGATCTGGCGACCAGCAACGGCGGCGGAGACGACGAACGAACGCTCGTACGAGTTGCGCAGGGGAAGTCGCTTGCTTGGGCTAACATGGGCCGGCTGCAGGCCAGTTAAATTTGTTCGTTCAATAGTTTTGGAGTCTCATGGTTGGATCTTAAATGGACGGCTATGATGATCAACTGCAGAGACAAGTCCAGGAGGCCAACTTTAGAGGATCTGATTCCGTCCCACCACACCACTCCCTCGCGCTCTCGCACAGCTTTCTTTTTCTCTGGCCGCCGGCGGCGTGTCGGCTCTGGCCCCCTGGCTACCATGGGGCGTCGAGGCCGCCTGCCACCATCGACGTCGGGCCTCACCTCCGTCTTCCATGCCGACGAGGACGAGCTCTTTCCGCTTCACAAGCGCACCAGCGTTGCCGTGGCTCCCGCCGGCCGGAGCCGAAGCCCCTGCGTTGAGCGGCGATCGCGTCTTGCTGTGCCGGTCGCGGTCTTGGTGGCGGCCGTGGGGACGGGCTCCATCACGAGCCGAGCCGTGTGGCGGCGTTAGAGGTCCGACCATGCGCGGACGGCCGCGCGGAACCCATGCACAGCGATGGCGGCTGGCGAGGTCCATTCTTTGCCTCTCTACGATGATGGCGCGCGGGGACGAGATCGTCTTGCCTGTGGCGGCCGGGGCGTGGAATGGGTTTGGCCGCTGTGCGTGGAGTGCCAGGCGACGGGAAGAGGAACAGTTGCAGTGGCGACGGGAACCATCGAGAGACGGATCGATGATTTCTGGTCATTATGTTCCACCTTGCCATGGGAGGCACATCAATTAGTGTTGCAGCCAACGGAATCTAGTCCGGATGGTCTAGCGCTCCTGCGGCACCCTGTTGGCCAGGGATCGAACCCCCTCAGGGGCGATCCCCTCGTCTGCCCTGCGTTTTTCAAAGCACAGGTTGTGGACCGGCCCACGTACAGGGTTACAGGGTGCGGTCAGGGTATGAGGTTTAAATGGTTTTTCTTGATCTACATGAGAGGTCTACTTCTTAAAGTGCAAACCTCCATGCTGTCTAACCATCCGATGGTCGAGTTTTTTTTTTCAATTGGTGTTGCAGACTTGCTTTGAATTGTTTGGTTTTTGCACATTCGAAATTGTTTTTTTTTTCACTAGTAGACTAGAAATGGATCGTGCAAGGCGTCTGTACAGCCGAGCCAGGTGCGGAGAGAAGGGAACGTGCGAGAGCCTGCTGCCTGCGTGTGTGAGCAGGCCACACAGCGGACAGCACAACAGATCGGCCACCTCCTCGAATCCGATGGCCGTCGGCGACAGCGCCACCGCCACCCCACCGGTGGCCAAGCTCTCCATCTCCGGCGCAGCCCTCGCGGCGCTGCTGCACCGCTGCGCGGCCGCCGCCGGCGACTGCGACGGCCTCCTCTTCGGGCGCGCCGCGCACCTGCCCCGCGCGCCGGCCGCCCTCTCCGACTACGACGACCCCGCCGCGGCGGGGGGCCCCGCCCGCCCCCGCGCTCTCCATCTCCGTCTCCGGCCACTGCTCCCTCTCCCACCCCTCCTCCCTCTCCGACTCCCTCGGCCGCTTCCACCCCCTTCCCCTCCTCCTCCCCTTCCCCAACCCCCATCGGCTTCTTCTCCTCCCGCCGCCGCACCGCGCTCCGCCCCTCCATGCGGGAGGCCGCGCTCGCCCACTCCCTCTCCCAAACGCTAGCCTCCGCCCACCCGCTCCTCCTCATCCTCGTCTCCCCCTCCGCCTCCCCCAACCACTCCACCCACTCCTACGACTACCGCGCCTTCCTTCTCCTCGGCGGCCGCCTCGTCCCGGCCTCGTTCGCCGTCGTCAACGTCGGCCCCGGATTCCGGGACCAGTACCACGCCTTCACCGCCGAGTCGCCCATGCCCTGGCTGCCGTCGGCTCCGGCGCCAGGGCACGCTCACACCATCGGGGAGCAGAAGGCGGTGGATGAAATGGTCGACGGGTTTGGGGTCAGGAGGCTGCAGGGGGTCCTCGGCTCTGCGGCGGGGCAGGCCGCCGAGATGGATGAGATGTATGCAGGGGTGCTCAGGAAGCTGGAGAAGCTCGCCAGGGAGGTGGAGAAGAGCAATCTCCGTGTGCTCGAGCAGGTCTGATTATCCAATCCTGTGATTCCTGTCTGCACTGTTGATGTTCATCGCACAACTGTGCCTCTGTGTGATTCATTGGCTTAATAATTGCTTATACTGCCTTGTGCTAGAATTGTGCATTTGTTGGATAGAGAGACTGAGAATTTGTAGTGGTTTCATTCTTGCATTGTGGGTTTTTTGTCAATGTGGGAAACTTAGATAAGCCTTGGATAGCTGGGTTTGATTGTAACTATAATTCAGGTTTTCGGTTGCCAAAAGTGTCTTGTAACGGTAGATTCGACCATTTAACAGAAGGCGGATATAGGTTCCACTCAGCATTCACCATATGTTGCCTGAATTCTCCCATTTACTCCTTGTTTTGAACCAGCTCCATGCATTAGTATAGAACTATCCGGTAACTGGCTAGGAGGCAATTGCACAGTTGCACTATCTATTAGATCGCTCTTCATTTCTTTAAGCAAAAACTGTTAGAATCTTGGTGGCCTACAAAGCCACATCAGATGGGCATCGCAGGCCTGCAACTATTGTATTATTTGATTGTATTTGGCAAGATACGTCACCAACTAAAAGTTGGGGAGGGAGGGAGGAGAGAGGAACCAAGAATATCAGTTCCAACATGCCATAAATGGATGGCACAAAATGGTGTTTTGGATTCCTTAGTTGCTTAGGTCTGTTTGAAAATTATTACAACAGTTGGATTGTGACTATAATCTATATTTACAGTTGACTAAAGCCCTAAACTGGCTTGTCATATCAATTGCTTCCATTTAACAGTAGCCTGAATATCGAAGGCAGATTGCCTGAACTCCCCCGTGCATTCCTTGCTTCAAATCATCCATGTGCATTGGTTTGGAAGTTTCTGGTAACAAGCTAAGGAGCACTACCATTAGACAACTCTTGTAATTTTTTTTCCTTTTGGCAAGGAATAACCCTTGGAATCTTGGTAGTTTATTAAGTCATATCAAATGGGCACCGGGGGCTTGTAACTACTGTATTATTGATTGAAGGGGGGAAAGGAAACAAAAATCTCAATTCTAGCATGCTCAACAAGAATGACCCAAAATGCAGCAGCAAGCCTGTCCACCTATGGATTGTGTTATAGAGATCATCAGATAGGGTTGTACCGTCTAGAGGGACTTCCAATGTTGGAAAATGGGATGGTGGCTTATGCTGGGCAGCACCATAAAAATGTTTGGTGAGGTTGTGGCGATTGGGGTTTGCTAAAACATCTCTTGTGAAGTTTTAGGCTTGCTGCTTTTCTTCATGACAAGCAAATGCAGTAGATGGTGAGTTGAGGAGAGATCGATGAAAATGATAAAGGCCTATTTATGTAGTTTCAGACTCGTACTTGTTTCTATTTGGTTGGTTTGTTACATATGGGAAGCACTGTTTACATTTGGGACCCTGTGAAAATTACCCCATAAGCTGGCCTGGTGCAGTGGTGAGAGCTGTCTCACTGAGTCACCAGGTCGCGGGTTCGAAGCAGCCTCTCCGCAGATTTTGCGGGGGGAAGGCTTGCCTCGGTTTTTCCCTTCCCCAGACCCCACTCATGTGGGAGCCTCCGGCACTGGGTCTGCCCTAAGCTGGGGCTTCTTAGGGCCTATCTGTCAGTGTCAGGTGCCAAATTCTTAAACTACCATAAGTACTTGCTCTCTGTTATACGTTGTTATTAAAATGACTTGGTCTGAAAACTGTAAAGATCAATCCTTTGTTGCATAAAAAAGTTGGAGCCCTTATACTCTGATCAGATTTTTATTTATGGCCCCCTTCCCCAGTTATTACTGAGTGAATAGTGGACATCTGCTCATCAGTTGTTGATATCTGTCCTTTCAGTCCATTTTCCAATTGCTTTCTGAAGTCCATTCCCTTATCCTTTATTCTTATTCTTTGTAGGAGAAGCGGAACCTGGTGCTGAGGTATAAATATGCTGGAATGGAGTAGGACCAAAGTGTCTTTGGTCTTAGCAAGGTATATATGCATCCTTACTGAGTTTTGGTGTTTTGTCAGACCTTTTCTTAGTGTGTCATGCAGATTTGTAATGACCTGAAATGTTCATTAGTAGTTCCAAGTCGCACTCCTGTTTTGGTAACATTATTTTTCATGTGCCCTGTATTGTGTTGTGACTGACTGCTTTTGTTAGTCTGAAGATATCTGTATCATATCTTTCTGAATTTTGACAGAAATGGCTGGAACACTGGCCTTCATATTAGACCATGGATAATAAAAAAAAACTCGACCTGCGGGGGGTTAGACGGCCCCCGGGTTTTCTTACTAAGAAGAAGATCTTCTCACACAGATCGAGAAAACCCCCGAACCCCCGCCCCAATCCTGACGCAAGAGGTGCCGTAACCCTGTGAGAACCGGGCCGGAGCCTTCCACTGCGCTTTGGCACATGGGGACGGGCGAGGGGATTTTTTTAACCTCAGCCTGAAATCCGCTCCCACGGGGAGTCGAACCTAGGACCTGAGAAGTGCCGCTGGGTCACCTAACCGTTTGAACTAGGCGCCCTTTGGCTTCTGGTAGAGTAGAGTATCCTATTGGAAAGTTATTTTAATCTACAGTTGTTGGGACTGATTTAAGGTACTTAGGCCTATGACCGGAAGGTCCCGGGTTCGAGTCGCGGTCTCCTCGCATTGCACAGGCGAGGGTAAGGCTTGCCACTGACACCCTTTCCCAGACCCTGCACAGAGCGGGAGCTCTCTGCACTTGGTACGCCCTTTAGGAACAGCACGAACCATGCATTCTGAAAGGCTGCAGTTCACTGCTCTCTTAGTGCATTAACTAGTGTATGTCGGTCTCACCCTTTGTGCACCAGGATACCTGGTGCTGACCAAGGCTCTCTTCTTGAAAAACATCTGTCCATTTTGCTCCTTGCACATGTTCCACCATACGTAAAGAATGGCACCCTGCTTTATGTTTCTACTGATCCCTGGGCTTATGCACCTTTGGCGTCCTATTAAAACTAGTATGCTGCTACTGCAGCTATGCTAGACCAGTGTGTTCTCGTTTGTTCATCACTTCCTGCACAAAGCTGCACTTTGATACCAGATGGTGGGGCATCTGAAGCTCCAAATTATGGAGCTCGTGTTCAATCCCTACCATATTTTAGTTTGACTAAACAGCACTGCCTATCTACCTTCCATAGCTGAGTTGTGTGATATGTTTCTTTTTCTTTTTTTTCTTTTTTTTTTCTCTTGTGGAGCATTGTTTACCTCCTGTGTTTGCTATTTCCTCTGGATCCGTTACTATCGTATGTGACCTGTCAGTTATGTTAGTGGTAAATTATGGAAAGCATGTTGTGCCTCTTGAGATTCTGATGCGCTTAGTTATGCAGCAGCTGTACTACTAGTTTATTTGCTAGTACCTACTTGACTTGTGCTCCATAAGAGGAGCTTTGATCCTGTTTGATATCTTGTTTGCAGCTCGTGGATACGTTTGTAATAACTATTATAATTACCATTTGGTAGCTGATGGTTGTTTTCCAACTGGTTTGCAGGGGTACTCTGTAAAATCTATCATTGAATCGGAGGGCTCCCAACTTAGGAGGTGATAATAATGCGCATATTAGGAACTGCTGTGTGCGCGCCTGGAATGTGAAAGTGCCTGTAGCGGTGATGTAAGATGGTGCGAAAATTTTCTGAATGTAATAGCCTAGTAGCTTTCAATCGTGTATGCTCAACTTGATTTCAATCTTGTTTCATAAATCGTATATGCTCAACTTGCATATTTGGTAAGATGGACGAGGAGGTAGCAGGTTGGTTAATTTGCGTGTATGTGCATCGGCACTTACAATATACATATTGGACCTCCCGAAAGCTAGCTGTCCAAAAGTAGTGGCCAGAAGATCTACCAAATACTAGTACAGTGCAGGCTATGTATATTGACAGACAATACATATTGAGTTGTTGGCGTGTGAACAGAAGAAACTATCTTTACTAGCATGCACGCATACCATAAAGTTAAATTAAGACAGACTGGTCCTCTCTTAGGGAGTAAAACTGAAGGTCAAACTTGCTACTACATTAAAGTTACACCACCATGGAGGGTAAGATTCTGAGTACAGAAGGAAAATAAAACGGTATGCCTAGCTTCGATAAGTTCGGACGCCTGTGCCTGCTTCATGTGGTGTCCCGTGCCCGTACCGTGTCTTGCGCTCCGCACCGTGGCCCACGCCACTTCGTGCCCCGTGCCCGCACCGTGGCCCACGCGCGCTTCATGTCCCGCACCGCTCCTTGTTCTGCGCTCGTGTAACACCCTCGGTGTTAGACTGTAAATCATTTACTAAAACATGTCATGGGTATCATGTTTATGCGCTTTAAAATTCATGCGTGTCACTGTCTCGAGCGGTCTGGTGCTGTCGGCGCGGTCACCGCGCGGCCTTCTCACGCTGCGCACATGGCAGCGTCCCGTGCGGTCAACCGTGCCGCTGCGCTTGGCCGATCGAGCCACCTGGGCTTGGCCGAGGACGGACGCAGCGAGCCGCTGGGCCCGCGCTCTGCTGCTCTACCTCACGCTGTCGTCTTGGTTGCCGCCACGGCCACGCTGCGCTGCCATCGCGTTCGCCACTGCTGCCTCGCGTCGCGACACTACCGCTACAGTCGCATCATCGTCGTGTCCGCGCCGGTCCGCTGCACCTCTGCGCTGTTGCCGGCCCTGTGCTTGTCGCCTCTGCCGCGAGCACGTGGGCGAGCCGTCGTCGCCATGCCATTTATGGCACTGCGACCGCGCGGGCCACGCCGTCGGTTAGCGTCGGCGCGTGGGCATCCTGGTCCCACCGCTCGCGTCCCGCCAAGGCGTGGACGAGCCGAGCCCACTATCGCGTCGTCTCTCTCTTTCCCTCTTTCTCCCTCTGTTTTCCGCCGCCGTCGCGTCGCGTCACGGTGAAGCTAGAGAGCGAGCACCTCTCATCAATTTCTCGTGCTCGCGTCTCCGCCTTCACGCCCCCTCTCTAGCCGACCCCGCCCCGCCTTGATTACGGCCAGGCCGAGCTCCAATTTTGGAGCTTTGCCCGCCGCCGTGCCGTTCAGGCCCGTCACCGCCCGCGCCATGGCCAGCCTCCACCACTTCACCCCCGCGCTAATTCCTCTGCACCACTAGCTCGCCTTGGCTCCCTCTTCATCGTGCGCACGCTAGTTGCAGCTCTAGCGCCGCCTCCTCGCCGTTGACGCGGCCGTGCCTTTACGGTCCGCCGTTCACCTCGCAGCGCGCACTTGGACAGGCTCGCTCGGGTCGTCTCCGGTCGAGCCGGCTTCTCGGTAAGGTCACTGGTGAGTTGTCGTTGCTCAACTCACCTGCTACCCCTACCTCCTTGTTGTTGCCGCGGCTCACCAGAACACCGTCGTCATTGCCGCAGGGTGCCCGCCGTCGTGGAGAGGTCCTTCTACGGCGTCCCGGCTCGTGCAACCGCCGCCCATCGTCTCGCGTCGAACCCTAGGTGAGCATCGGCCTCGTAGATAGGTCAGCGGGGGTCCTGTGTGGCCGACATAAGCGCCAGTCCCACCGCTCACCGCGCTGGAGCGCGTGGGGATGGCGGAGGACCTTGCCATTGTAAAGAGGAGAAAGATTTGAGGGTTTCATTGCAAAATTGTTGTCTATAGAAATAGTAACATGGACTGCAGGTTGTTTTGCTCATTGTTCAGGGGCGTTTTTGCAAGAGGGCCGGCGCGCGGGCTTCCTCGCCGCGGTCCGCCTCCGCGCGTGGGCCGCGCCTCGCCTATGGGCCGCCGCACGCTCCCGCACGCGTGTTGCGCCGCTTGGGCCGCGTTGGGCCGAATTGAGTTTATCTTTTTCGTGGAGAATAGAAATAGCTTTTTATTTTAATTCTGAGCTAAACTTTGGTAATTAATATAAAATCATGTAGGTATCCAAAAAATGTGAAACCAATTTTGTTAAGTTCCTAAAATTGTGCTCTATATGTTAGTATATTTAGTTGATATATATATTTGCTGATAACAGGAGCTATTAAATCATTTGAGAGTGCTTAATATTATTAGGTTAATTATTGTAGCAATTTTTGTGGAAGATTGGTGATACCAAAAACCCTGATATTTTTATAGCATCATCGTGGTATTATTATGTGTTCAATGTAATTTTTGTAGCTTTAGAATAGACTTAACATAAGGGTAGTTAAAAGCTCTTTGTTTCAAATATATAATAAATCATTAGTAGAAATAAAGATATATCCTCCATTTGTAAAGCTAGGTGTTTGAAACCAACACTTTACTTGATGAACATGATAGCTAGGTTAGTATTTTAGTCATTAGAGTTAGCATAGTAGCTTGGTAGATGTATTATTATTTTAAGAATTGCTGTTGTCGTAATACTAAGTGTCGTATCATCATCGCATGCATGTAGAGAACAAGTTGGCGGAGATCGTGACTATCGGAGATTACGAGTTCGAGGAGGTGATCGAGGAGTACGGGGAGGAGATCCTCGTACAAGAGGAGGTTCCAGAGCCACCACTGACTGACTGAGCTAACACCCCGCCTGCCCAAGGCAAGCCCCGGTGCATAACCCTTATTTTGAATAATTACTGGATATATATATGATGTGCATTTACGTTATAGGTTTATTATTGAAACTATATGCATAGATATATCTACCTATGAGTCCTATTAGCTTAGGTTATCGATAGCATGAGTATCCTACCATTACTCACAATAAGTGATTATTTTTATCACTCTAATAATAAAATTGTGAAAAGGAAATGGAGACCGGGCAGGGATATGGTACGGATATTGGTGGGTGTAAGAGGTTGTGTCCCGCGGCTAACGGGGCATAGCTTGGTTACACTGTTTTTTCTGTCTGTGTCGGTTAAGGACCGGCCGTTGCATTGGATTCCAGTCAGGTCACAGATATATTATCCTGAGCAAATACTTGTTTATGGGAGCAGGGAAGGCTCGTTGCTCTCTTGTCATGGGTTTCGGCTCTTTCCGGACCGACTGATTGGAGGTGGGGATGGTCGAGATATAAGCATCACACTGAGTCCGGGACTCAGGTGTGGGGGCTTGGAGTCCAAGTTTGGACGGGGACCTGGATCCCTTGACAGGAGAGTGGTGAGTTGGTCCTGCTTATGCCTAGGATACAAGCGGGACGTGTGTTTTGTGGTACCCAGCTGTGCTACATTGGTTCACAAATCGTCGTGTAATACAGTACGACTTGTCTACGATCTAACACAGTAGTAAGAACTAGAAGATGAAAGATGGTGAAATAGATCTGATTGCTCAACTCTTGCTTGAAAGTAGAACATGTGCTTACATAGGATGGTTAGCTAATGAACTAATCATGACTGCTAATAAAATACATACTAAGGATTCACTGCTAGTATGCTTTTGCAAAAAGGAAACCAGCAAACCATAAAGTTTATCATATCCTTTGGAGTCGAAAAATTATTCCCACTAGTCGGGTAAGTGTCCATGGTTTTAATAAATACCGACGATGATAATGCTATTGGCAAAAAAAATGATTTTTGGAGCAATAATAGTCTAATTATGCAAAATTTATCGTGCTAGCTTTGTGTCCCGTACGGTAATACTCCCCTCCGATCACATATATGCTACATATTTGATGACATGGTCCCCGAAACATAATTCAAGGCACCTATTTTTTATTATAATTATAATTATATATATATATATATATATATATATATATATATATATATATATATATATATATATATATATATATATACACATATCTCTATGGACAACTCCGAAAGATTGAGTTGTTATATCTTGAGATTGATGAAATCATCGTAGGAGTTTTACTTTTGATGTCACCTACCTCTAAAAGAATAGCACCGTTAAAGTCAAGGATTTGAACCAAAGTGGAAGTTCTACCATAAGGAACTGAAACAGTTATGCTACTCTTAGTTTGCTTGTCATAGTAGTATTGAAGAAATAGCACAATAAAAACTATCGACATCCAAAGTTATGACACAACCAAAAAAAATTATGATGATTGATTTCTGATAAAATAAAGATTCTGTGCGCAGGCAGGCAGGTAGGTCATGGGCTCATGGCCAGCCAGCATCATTCAGGAGCAGGAAACGGCATGTAATGAAGTGAGCAAGCAGGTATATACTCTAGTCCAATCTATCCAATAGCTCTGAACTAGAAAAGCTACAATGAAATCAGACTTTTTGACAATTTGAAACACAGAAATGTCAAAAATCCTTCTTCTGTTGTTTAATTGGAAAGAAAGAAAGAAAAAAACAGCAGCTTTCGGAACCTTACCCCCCTTGGTTACTCTTTCCATGTAACACTAATTCAAACAATTCTTCATTGAAGATTATGAAAGTAGCCTCGGATTACATTCACTGCAATTCATGAGTTCATATTTTAAGCTAAGTTCTAGAGATGCATAGATATCACCGTTGACGCGGGCGGAGCGGAGCTGGACGATGGCGGTCGACGGCGGCAGGCCACGGTTGAACCAGGCCAGGGATCGGGAAACCAGATGTGTTGAACGACTTGGGAGCGGTGAGCCTCCAGAGCTGCTGGTCAACGGCAAAGGCCGTGCGCAGGTGCAGCGGAGCCAGGAGTGGCGGAGCTCCGCGACGCGGCCGTCACGTCTGCCTACGCGGAGCCAGAAGGTCGGCCCTGTGGGGCCAATCGATGACACGCACGCCCAGGGATAAATAGATGGATTGGGTGCTTTTTCTCTCGTAAATTTATTCATTCATTCAAAGGGAACCAAAGTAAACATGGCAGGCAGGTTTACATGCGCGGCACGCTCGCCGTCCCAGTCCCACGGCCGGCGAAAAATGCCTAGCTGCAGCAAACCTACAGTACAGACTGAGACTCAGGACGCGCTCCGCACCAACACGCGTGTGCGTCAAGCTCACATAACTAACAACCTGAACACACATGGCCATGACAGACTCTGAAACAAAACCAAAACACAAAATACAGAAAACCTTGAGAAAACTTCAAAACCATGCATCGCTAGCTTCAAATTGTGGACTTCTTGACCTCAACCCGTACAAAACCATGGTTAATGAACCAGAACGATGTGTGGTTGGTGAACTCTTGCTGATGGACGAAATTCTCGGTTGCATCTTGCCCTATGTTCTCGAGATATTGTTGTAGACTAGAAACCTCATGCTCTTCTTTTCCTCAAAACGGTGCTCTACTAAGGGCATGAGGAACGAAGGAAAGGTCTACTTCTAATGGTCGTGGCCTAGCATCCGTAGATGAGCTAGCAACGTTGTCATTCGCTGCTCCACCAACATGGCAATTGAAATTGATGTAACTAATTTCCTCTGGCAACTTGTCTGGGAACCCATCCTTAGATGCAGATGCAGATGAGATGACGGTGCTGTTAGCACACGGGCCGTTCCCATCTGCATCTGCAGCGCAGCAAAATGAATCTGGGCGAAACTTTACAGTTGTTGCCATGTAATTACGCGCTAAAGGTTCAGAATACCAATTCCCATGCGAACTGAAATCGCCGTGTAATTGAGCTAGCTGTTCGAGTTCACACTCTGCAGAGTCACGGACAAGCTCCAGCTGGGATGGTATTGACTTCAAGCAACGAATAGCAATCCCAACTATGTCTGTGCTCTCCCTGAGCCGCAAAAATAAATCCATATAGTAAAGCTTTTACCTAGGATGATGCTATCCGAATACTGGAATCGTAGAGCTGCTTCTACACCACGCTCCTGTAAATAGAAAGGCCATATGTAGCACTTGCGTTTCTGGCTCCCTTCTCTTGTTGAATAAGCAACACTGATACCTTCCCTTGTAATAAGTTGCCTGACAGAAAACGAGGACTTGATGATGTCAGGGGGAGCAGGGAAACATCTGGAGGAAACCGTTACCGCTTGATGCCGTTCTCTTCGAGCAGAGCCTCTCCGCTGTTTGGATCAGCTCATCCCGCTTCTTACGCAGCCGAGCGACCGCCGCGGTATCCAGGCTCGCCCTTTTCTCCAGGGCCGCGAGCTTCTCGTCGACCCCCAGCTTCAGATCCCTTTCTTTCTCAACCTCGCCCAGAAGGTCAAGGATCCACTGGCGGGTTTCGGCGTCCTTCTGGAGCAACTCATCCCGCTCCTTCCTGACCCTGGCGGCTTCTTCGTCATCCTTCCACGACCTCGCCGACACCGCCTGATTTGATCGGTGGCCTCGGTCAAACTCACTTCTGTTAACAAGTCTTTAGCTTCATCTACAAACCACTAAATATCTTGGACATTGTCTGAAAACAAGGACTTGATGATGTCAGGGGGAGCAGGGAAACATCTGGAGGAAACGTTACCGCTTGATGCCGTTCTCTTCGAGCAGAGCCTCTCCGCGGTTTGGATCAGCTCATCCCGCTCCTTACGCAGCCGAGCCACCGCCGCGGCATCCAAGCTCGCCCTTTTCTCTAGGGCCGCGAGCTTCTCCTCAGCCCCCAGCTTCAGATCCCTTTCTTTCTCAACCTCGCCCAGAAGGTCAAGGATCCGCTGGCGGGTTTCGGCGTCCTTCTGGAGCAACTCATCCCACTCCTTCCTGACCCTGGCGGCTTCTTCGTCATCCTTCCGCGACCTCGCCGACAGGGCCTCGAACGCCTTCTCGGCCTCGTCCGCATCTCGACGGGCCTCGGCCACCCGCGACCGAAGATTGGCCACCTCCTCGGTGAGGGGAGTCAGCTCGACCACCCTCTGCTAGGCAGCAATGAGCCGAGTTGTCACCTCCCCACGTAGCCGCGCCTCCTCGACGAGGCGGTCCTAGGCTTCCTTTTGTTGACGAAGGAACCGAGATTTCCCTTGGCTGCGAGCTATAAGGGACTGTTGGGAGACGATGGTCAGGATACAAAAAGTATATAGAGGAAGAAAAGGACAAGAAGCAGGACCAAGCAATACCCCGCCGAATGGAACAACAACATCGCGCAATGCGCCCATGGCGTGGTCCAGGGCTTCGAGCACGGACACGATCCCTACGTCGAGGCTCTCCCGCTGCATGCTCTCTGCAGCGGCGTCAAGGGTAAAAATCGTCAACGCTGGATCCTACGGATCTGTCCACTGGAGCAAGGGCTCACCCCGCGTGGGCGAGCCGCTGCCCACCGACGTTAGGGCCAGGGACGACTCACCACCGGCCCCAAGCGCCGCCGACCCCTCTCGCCGTGATGTCCCCACCGGGACTCCCCCTCCGGCGACGAAAGGGGTCAGCGGTGCGGATGCGAAGCTCTCTCCCAGCACCACGACTCCTGGGGACCCCTCGACCACGTCCCACTCCGTCCGTCCCGTGCCATGCGCCGTCGCTTGGGCCGCCGATGGCACGGGTCACGTCGATGCCTTAGGCGACGCTGCGGTTGCGCCCGGCTGTGACCCATCTGTCACGGTCGCCGCCACCTCCACCTACGTCGACGGGGTCACGACCGGCTGCGTCGCACCCGCCATGGTCGGTAGCCCCGTCCACCCCGCTGTCGGCAGCGGTATCGCGACCGTCACCGGCTGCTCCGCGACCTCCAAAGGCGCCCCTTGAACACCCGCGTCCGCCCGTCCCGCCGAGGGCACAGGCGCCACCGTGGGCAGCGTCTGACCGGCCGACGACGCGCTCACACTGGCGACGCTCCCACCAAAAATGGGCACGACACCAGTCGATGGCCGCCGCCCCAATTGGAGGGCGATGCTCTTCTTCGGCGCCAGCGCCAAAGGATTCTGTTGCCTATCGACGCTGCAAGGGACAAAAAACATAAGTCACAATGAAATCCGACTAAAACAGGAAAAAACAGATGAATTAATAACTCACCTCAGCGCAGTCGGGCGGCAGATGCGTTTGGGGGACAAACCCCCCGACCCTTGCTTCGCCTCGTCGGAACGAGGCCGTTTTGAGCCCGACCCCTTCTCTAGGCAGAGGGGTTCGCCCCTGGCAGCTCCTGGGGAACATTGGCGGAACGCCCCGCACCCATTGGCTCTTGGGGTGCGACGGCAGAGCCGCCCACCTCCGCTGGCACCTTGGGCGTGACGGCAGAGCCACCCGCCTCTGTTGGCTCCTGGGGCAGGCCGACGGTACGCCCCGCCCCCATCGGTTCATGGGGAGGGTCGTCAGAATGGCTCGCCTCCGCTGGCTCCCCAGACATACCCTCCTCTCCATGGAACGGGAAGGGTCCCGACGCCTACAAGGACGAACCGATGCCTGTCAGCGCATCATCGTTCTCTAGGTTGTCCCACTTGATATCGTCGGCTACCGTTTCTTCTTCCTCCATCACCTCGTCGTTGTCACCATCGTCATCATCATCATCGTTGTTAGTGTCCTCCCCTCGTTCCCACGCCCGCAGCTTCTGCTGCTTCTTCCTCTTCTTGTCCTCCTTCTCCTTCCTCAGCCGCTCGCCCTCGGCGCGATTTGCCGCCCTCACGGCCGAATCCCACAGCAGTGACATCGGGTGATCCATGAGGATGAGGTCCCTCGGCTGGTCCCGCCCCTCTCAAAGTAAGTCTCACGGGGTCAGAAAATCAATTGAAGAGAAGGCAAGAGAAAGGAAAACTTACGAAGACAATATAGTCGGGCTCCGGTCGCATCGGAGGATGCCTCGGCACCGGGTAGACGAAGTCGAGGACGGCACCCGCATTGTCCCGCAAAGGCTCCATCACCTCCTTGATGCGTTGCGTGATCTCAGAGTTGGGGAGCATTCCCTCGGCAAGTGCCATTCTATCGAACGACGCCTCGGGCGCCATCGCGTATAGCAGGAGCGTGCGCGTCATCAACGACGCCACCCTCCTCGCGTGGTAAGCCCCAATGACGCCCGACTCTTTTAGGCCATTCTCCTTCAGGATGTGGATGCCGATGATATGGTCTAGGATCTTCTTCTTGTCCTTCTCTGGGACGCCTCACTTCCTCCACTGCTGCGGGGCCTCTTCGATTAGGCGTCCGGTGACTCCGGTAGAGGGGCGGCGGCGTCATTCTTGAGGTAGAACCACTGCAAGTGCCACCCCTTGTTGGACGTCGAGAGCCACATGGACGGGTACTCGCCAACCCGATTGTTCCGAAGTTGGATGCCGGCGCACCCCATCGGTATGTGCAGCTCCTGCCTGTCGCCCTTCTCCCTCTTCTTCTGGAGGTTGACGGCGAAGAAATACCTGCACAAGTCGAAGTGGGGGCTGATCCCTAGGAATCCTTCGCACAGCGCGATGAATGCCGCCATGTGCTAGATCCCGTTGGGATTGAGATGCTGCAGCTCAATCTTGTAGAAGTGCAGCAGCCCCTAGAGGAATTTGTGGGCGGGGGTTGCGAGCCCACACTCGTGGACGTGGGCGAACGACACCACGTAGCCGTCAGGCGGCGACGGTGAATCCTAGTTGTCGGGCAGCAACCACTCCTCGGCCGAGGTCCGCGTGCAGAAAAGACTACGACGAATGAGGCCCTCCATGCGTTGGAAGGTGAGGTCGGAACAGCACCACAGATCTATTGGAGGTGGGGGCGGATGGATGCGAGCTCAACGGCGGCGGAGATGCGAAGGCAGGAAACCTAAGCGTTGGTGGCGGCGGCATGGCTACGGAGGTAAGGATGCAGGCATGTGTATGAAACACGGAGGGCTAACCATTTGGTTTTATAGGGGCAATGGGTCCAAGGAAACCAACCGCCCGCCTAGATCTTCGTGCCTGCCATGATCTGTCACTACGTCTCGTCACACGGTGTGCGCACGCAACCTATGGCCATCCCCTTAGAAAACACACCGGACGTTTCGCCTCCCCGTACGGGCCATGACCGGTCACAGGTAAGAGGGATACGGAGCTAAAAACGCTCCTACGGCCCATCTAGGCCTAGGAGTTTGAAGGTTGGCCCGTCGACGGGTTCGACGACCGCTCCGGACACCTTTAGAGTGAGGGGTGGAAAGGGATGAGCCCGCTAGCGGCCAGTACTCGGGCACACGAGCGCCGCGGGCATCCCGGCCCACGTTCGAGTCTCGGCCGGATACGATCCATGGTTTTTCCTCAAAGAAAGGCAGAGAACCCTCGGGACCGGTCGAACGGACCCAAAAACTATATGGATTGACCGCTGTGAATCTGGAGTGGGTCACCAGCTGACCCAAGCCGGACCCCCGCGAACAGGATGCTAGGGCCCCACTCGGACTAGCCCGTTAACAGCTCACCGAACACCATGATTCGTCCATAGAGGAAAATCATGGCATGGCTCAGCCCCTTCGTTTTTATCGAAAAAAACACTTGAGAGAAGACGATCACAAAGACGAGCTGACCCTCGACCGGACCCCTGCTACGGGCGGGGGCTCAAAGAAAGTTGGACTCGTAAGGAAACCGAACGCACGATCGCAGAACGATAGACCCCTGTAGGGGTCGAAATCAGGAAAGACCTTTTCTGACCCACCAAATCTCATGGCTATACCCCCGAGGGGTCCGATCACGATGAAAGAGAATCGCCATCCCCAGGACATGCCGTGGGAAACAAAGGAAGGCCAAGGCCCTCAGAGTCCTCTCGTTCAGGAAAGCCTCCGAAGGAGTATTATACTCCTCCGCAAGCTCAGGGGTTACTGTCGGGTATCGATATTAGGGATACCAAAAGCAAGGAAGTTAGCGCCCCCGCTAACTTCCCCGGATGGAGCAAGACGTATTAAAGGGTCTTGCTCGACCCCTTGGGTGCAGGCTTCGTCTTGCCCGACCCAAGGAAGTGGTTTCTGTCTCGCCCGACCTCATGGTCGCGGGGGTCTCGCCCAAGGCCACGGGCTCCGTCTCGCCCGACCCCAAGGCTGCAGGCTCTGTATTGCCTGACCCCTTGGGTTCGTGCTCCGTCTCGCCCGACCCTAAGGCCGCGGGCTCCGCCTCGCCCGACCCCCAGGCCGCGGGCTCCGTCTCGCCCGACCCCGGGGCCGCGGGCTCTACCTCACCCGACCCCGAGGCCGCGGGCTCCGTCTCGCCCGACGGGGATCCATACCGCCGCCAACCACTCTAGGTCCAAGCGTATGGGCCTGGGTCAAAACTCTGACACCAGGGAAGAGACTGGCATGACTCGATATAACCCGTGGCAATGGCGGGCCATACCCGAGGATTCACATCAAGAACAGTGTCGGATGTGCCAATGCTGTTTTGTCTAACCCTCATACGAACGCTGACAGGCGCGTCAGTTCACCACGACGTTCGCTGGGACGGAATGGAACGCCATGACCGGCGGATGACGCCTGCATATGGCGCCAGTGACGGACAGGGCCGCGACGTGGAGCCGTCCCTGTTGACGTCTACAGGATCGGCGGGACCCGCATAAAGGAGAAGGACCTAGCGACCCTGGAAGCATTCCTCTCTCTCGTTCTTCTCCTTTTCCTTCGCTGTAACCTGCGCTTTTCCTTGGCCTATAAAAGGAAAAGCAGGGCGCCCCATGAAGGGGATCGATCCAGATCCGCACAGAACCGAACCACGAGATAAAAACACAAAAGCACTACACGAACACACGGCTGAGCAGTAATCGAGCTCTCAGCACCCATTCACTCCTTCCACCAGAGACTTGGGATCATTTCCCTCTCTCGCCCGTTTGTAACCCCTACTGCAAACCAAGTGCCGGTAATACAGGCAGCGGCAAACTGGACGTAGGGACGTTCCGCCCGAACCAGTATAAACGCTTGTGTCCTCTGAGCACACCATCTGAACCAGACGTGCAAATACAAATTTACTCGTCGATGGTCCGAAAACACCGACAGTTACCCACTATGCCATCTCCATCTTTATGAAAGTGGAACCATATCTCTAATTAGGTTTCCAATTGACATATACTACCAAATATTATTCTTTTCTTTTTCTCCGAATCTAGTGCTATGCCTTTTACTATCTACTAGTGACAATTTTTGTCCATTCGAGGACAACATAAAACAAGTATATCTAAAATCAAATGACCACACATCATCTAGGATATTTTTTGATAAGATGCCTTTGGTCTCGTATGTGTTTAACCTCGGTCAATTCATTCCCAAGCTTATTTTCATATTTCAACTAAAGTGATCTTTGATATACAACTACACCAAAAATTAATTTCACGATAAAACTCTAGGTGTATAAAATAAAATTCACTCTGTTCACTTGAGCTTATTCAGAACTACTTTTCAACTATGGAACAATATTTTTCTCTCATAATATTTTGGTATAAGCATCAGCATAAACCAAATTTTAGCATCACCGAATATGTGATTGACCCTTCCACGAGAAATAAAAACAAAATTTTGGAGCTGAGGTCTAGAAGCACCGAGTACTCCTATACTAGCTGGAAGTAGCTGCGACAGCTGGTGATGGACACACAGACACACCAGCCACACAGACGACGACACTGTGACCTGTGACTCTTTGAGTTGAGCCCGTGTTTAGTTGACAGGCCAAATTCTAAAAAAGTGCTACAGTATCCATCACATCGAATCTTACAATACGTGCATGAAACATTAAATATAGACGAAGAAAAAAAAACTAATTGTACAGTTTAGTTGGAAATCACGAGACGAACGTTTTGAGCCTAATTAAATCATGATTGAACGCTAATTGTCAAATAAAAACGAAAATACTACAGTAACCAAAAATTCAAAATTCACCCAACTAAACACCACCTGAGTTCATGTGGACCATGGCAGCGTGCAGTCCAGGTAAAGCCTTTCCAGGGCCTGTTTAGTTCCCCCAATTTTTAGATTTTGGCACTATAAAAAAGAAGATTTTCTGTCACATCAAACTTGTGGTACATGCATGGAGTACTAAATGTTGACGAAATAAAAAACTAATTGTACAGTTTAGTGGAAAATTACGAGACGAACGTTTTGAGCCTAATTAGTCAACGTTTGGACAATTATTACCAAATACAAACGAACGCTACAGTGCTACTGTGGCTACAGTAACTCTGACGGCGCCGATTCCGCGCCGAACTAAACGAGGGCCCAGGAAGATACGCACGCACCGCGGTGCCTCGATCGAGTCAGTGCTTATCAGGGGAGGTCACTACCGGAACTGGACTGTCCTGCTCCACGGAACGGAACGGCTGCACTCATATCTGTCCTTTGTAGGTACGGCACCATAACCGCAACCACCAACGTGTCAATTGAAGCTTCGTTTTTTGTCCTGAGTACTCTACGTGAAAACATATAGGATACGGACAGATATAATTGATATTACATTTATTTTTATATTTTTGTTCGGATTCAGATTCAGATTTGAATACGCAGCTATATTGGATATGATACGATTCGGTATCGACATCATAAATATGCGATTTGATTATTCGGATACGGATACGGTATCAAATGTTAATATCTGAACTCAGATACAGACAGATCTAAACTCCTCTAAACGAATTCGGTCTCAAATATCGTACCGTTTTCACCCCTGCTCCTACACCAGAGACCAGAGTGGTGTCGCTGCGGTGGAGCCTCCCCAGGAAAGACGAAGACGAGACGACGCCTCCCCAAGAAAATAAAGTTAATTATTATCTTTGCTGAAACCAATTAGGAAGCTTGTTTGACTGGGTGTTTATTTTCTTTTGGCAAAAGTTTAATCCTATCACATTGAATCTTTGGATATCAATTATGAGTATTAAGCATAGACTAATTATAAAATTAATTACACAGATTAAGGCTAATTTACGAAACGAATCTATTAAGTCTAATTAGTCTATGCTTTGACAATATGGTGCTACATTAAACATTTACTAATGATGGATTAATTAGGCTTAATAGATTTGTCTCGCTAATTAGTCTACTCATGTGCAATTAATTTTATAATTAGCTCATATTTAATTCTCCTAATTAGCTTCCGAACGTCCGATATGACACGACTAAACTTTAGTATCTGGATTCCACTTCATTGGTTGAGGTGTCACTGTCCATGGCCTGATGTTGATGACCATGGCGATTGGCAAGCTAGGGAAACAACACACATGGAGAGAAGAAGTCGCCTTGTCATCGTCGTTCGTTATCTGATGATAAGTCAGCTTAGCTGCCATTAGGGCTTGTTTAGTTTTTCTCCCTAAAATTTATTCTCTCTCACATTAGATATTTGATACATGCATGGGGTATTAAATATAGACTAAAAACTAACTAATTGTACAGATTGCAACTACTTTGCGAGACGAATTTTTTAAGCCTAATTAGTCCATGATTTGATAATGTGGTACTACAGTAAACATGTGCTAATAATGGATTAATTAGTCTTAATAAATTCATCTAGCGGATTACTGAGGACTTCTGTAATTTATTTTATTATTACTATCCGAACACTCCTATATGACATCCCATGTAATATCTCTAAACTTTACTCTCTGGATTTAAACACCACCTATACTCAGCCTGCTGATGGCATTCCGTAGCACGTTCGTACGACACCATCATCATTTGATTGATTCATCTAAGGCTATGTTCGGTTGCTCGTAAAGCCGCTTATGCTGATTTGTATGACTGATTTGTTGAGAGAGAAAAATATTATACCATAGCTAATAAACCAGCTTATAAGCCGACTTATACGAGCAGCCAAACAACCCCTAAAATTCCAAGTCAACGAAGGGCAATCTGTCAACCCCATGGACAAACCCCAGCCATTGCCATGCCAGATTCGCCTCTCCCTTTTATTTATCGTGACTAGCCAGAGGAACGAAGTCAGAGTACAAGATGCAAGGAAGGAAAAGGAACTGGAGATATTCATCCGAGCTCCACCTGAGCAATCTCCGTGGGTTTCTTAAGAGGCAGGTATCTGTAGTTTCAGAAAATATTGAACATATAGTTTAGATTAAATATGGATATTTAGACCACTTTAATTCAGTTCTGAACCGTAAGTTTGGATGCTCATACGACCAGAAATTAGGTAAAAGTTACACTCATAACAAGGATACAATCATGGTAAAAATTCCGAATTACTCCCTAAGGTTGGGCTACATCTAGATAACCTCCTAAACTAGTCTGTTTTATCCCTTAATTAACAAGGTTTGTTTTTTCTTATTTTCTCCTTACCACTTGAGCTTCATATTCAAATTTTGTGAGGTGTCAGAGAACATCACAATTTATATTAAAACTCAACTTGTACATGGAAAAAAGACAAAACTAGTACCAACCAAAGTAGTTTTGGAGAGCAAATAGAAATAGATATTAGTTTATTAGATTAGATTATCTGGACATACGGGTGTTTGGATCCAGAGTTTAAATTTTAGTCCCTGTCACATCGAATGTTTAGATATCAATTAGAAGGACTAAACATGAGGTAATTATAAAATTAATTACATAAACCGTGACTAATTTGTAAGATGGATTTGTTAAGCATAATTAATCCATGATTAACATATGCTTACTGAACCATCACATTTGCTAATCATGAACTAATTAGGCTTAATAGATTCGTCTCGTGAATTAGTCACGGCTTATGCAATTAGTTTTAAAATTACTATATATTTGATACTCCTAATTAGTATCAAAATATCCGATATGATAGGGACTAAACTTTAGTGCATGGAACCAAACATCCCCATACTAGCTTTCCTGTGTCCTGCTTCTTCGAAGTCACAGATACGTGGGTCACATCGAGGCAGTCTCCCACTAGTCAAAGGGGTTACGGTCCCAGTTGGAAAACCCCTTTGGCTCCCGATTGGAGCCACCAACCTAGATTGGAGGTTTAGTCCTAGTTATGCCTCTAACCGGGACTAGAAGGTGACCATTAGTCCCGGTTTGAGCTATCAACCGGGACTAAATGTCCCCTCCTGCAAAAGCCTGTGCAAGCCTGCAACACTAGTCGTTGAGCATGGGACTTTAGTTCCGTTTGGTGGCTGCAACTGAGACTAATGCTCCTCTTAGTTCCGGGCCCAAATCCAGCCGTGACTAAAGCTGAAAAGGAAAGTTTGTTCCCTATACTAGTGTCCAAAACATAATTTGACCACTTAATTTTTATAATACAATATAGAAAATGAAGCAATACTATTTAATCAAGGCAGTCTTAAAAACATAATTTGACCACTTAGATTTTTATATTATAATATAAAAGAGTGAAGCCATACTATTTGTTGTGGAAACTACCATCATGTTTACTCGTACCATTTCCCAACAATAAAACTCAATAAAAAAGTCTTGTAATGATATATCTTTGATTAAAGGAAATTTGTCTTAAGTCTAATACTTTAAGTTGACAAAATTTAAAGAAAAGAGTGCCAAAAATTATAAAACTAAATCAGTATCATTAGATACATGATAAAATATATAGTGCATAGCTAATTATTTGGAGGGGAGAGTAAAATACTGCGGCTGTCTGATTCTGATAGGCACACGGCGAGTCGCAGGCTACGATGAGTGAGTTGATGCTGATTTGCTAAGCCATCGCAATTAGCTATGCACCAGATTCCAGATAGCAGATAGAGCCTTTCCAGGAAGATGCTGGGTTGTTTAGTTCATAAAAAGTTTCTCAAAAAATGCTGCAGTAGTCATCATATCAAATCTTGCGATATGTGCATGAAGCATTAAATATAGACGAAAAAAAACTAATTACACAGTTTGGTTGAAAATGACAAGACGAACGTTTTAAATCTAATTAATCCATAATTAAACATTAATTACCAAATAAAAATAAAAATACTAAAGTAACTAAATTCCTAAAATTCACGAACTAAACACAGCCACATATACCGATAGCACAGCACAGGCTATCATGGAGTGGAGTGCTTATCACTGAGTACTACCGGACAGCACAGCCTAGTAGTGGTCGTCAGTGAACGGCCAAAAGTGCGTCCGTTCGTCCTTTTAAGGTACGGCACCGCACCACCAAACGACCAAACGTCATTTTTCTATCCTTTCTCATTTCTTAACACG